>BACB01000191.1:0-16121 GCA_000338015.2 Ganoderma multipileum BCRC 37180 | reverse complement strand
ACCTCTATTAAATGTGTTTTTTACTCTATTTTACTTCTCTTTAACCTTGTGCTTACTTGTATACAAAGGCTAGATTTACTCCTTTTACTTTCAATGTACTTCCATTTAATTATGCACTTACTTACCTACCTTCAATATGTTACTTACTTATATACAAAGTCTAAACTTACCACCATTCAATGCATTACTTACACCTTTACAAGAGTACCACTTATCTCTATTAGATGTGTTACTTACTCTATATAAAGGCTGGACTTACTGCCATTCAATAGATTACTTACTTTTATACAAATGTCAAACTTACAACCCTTCAATCACATACTTACTTGCATGTAATGGTCAAACTTACTGTATTTGCTAATAGCCTAAGTATACATAGATTACTATAATAGCCACTTTAAATGCTTTAGAATAGTCCACTTTAAACCAAGTTACTTATATTATATATAATGTCTGACTTACCTCTATTCAATTACCTACTAACTTGCATACGATAGCTAGACTTGCTTGCATTCAAAAAAAGACTCACTTTAATATAAAGCGTACACTTATCTGTATTCAATTCTATATAAAGTGGTTGTATAGAACAAAGTGGTATTAAAAAGTGATACAGTAGATATCACTTTTCATGCCTACTTTTCACCTTCACACATACTTACTTACCTATGTTCAATTCATTACTTACCTGCATACAAAGCCTAGACCTACCACTATTCAATCCTTATATCTATAGAAGGGTCCAACTTATCTTTATTAGGTGTGTTACTTACTCTATATGACTTACTGCCATTTAATATATTACTTGCATACAAACCTTTGACTTGCCTTTTTCAACCTTATTTTTACTTTTATACAAAGGTTAGACTTACATCTTTTCAATTGCATACTTACTTACATATAATAGTCAAACTTACTCAAAAGTTAACTCAGAGTAATATATATTACTAAGTAGAGACTAGCCATGGGTATTAAAACAGTGTCAGATGTACTACATGTTTATTATTTATGCAAGTGGACTATCTTTTGTTAAAATTGATGTATCCAAGGTTATTAAAAACATATATAAATAGCTCTATTAGATAGAGCTCGAAATTCTGAATAGAATGGTATATAACATGCCCTATATTGCATAAGAAATGAATAAACTACAGGTTAAACACTTGTTGTCACTCTGTACTGTCACACACCCTGCCATTTAAGGTAATAGGGCTATGTTTTGCATATGTTTTGTTATACCAGAGCCCAAGCCCATCATTTGACATGTGACCAAAGTCACACTAACCGATTTGGAACCAGTTGCTGCAAGAGGAAGAGATCTAGCATAGCCACAGTCACATTAAGTGCTCGTGATGTCACAAAACATAATACTACAACTTGTTATCTATGACATCATTACCTTGTGTGCAAGGTTACTACCCCGAAAATGAAGCCAAATTCTGTTCACCCAGTTGCTTCTGACCTCTCTGCATTTCCTGAGACTACATTCATCAGCTCACTTATGTGCTTTCTCCGTTAGTGTTCAATACTGCACCGTACATAGCACTGGAGGCAATGCACCATATAACAGGATTTGCCATTGTTGTTGCATTGGCATAACATTTTCTGTATAATGCATCTTCGATAAGACACATTATTGTTGTTACACCTAACATTTGTTGACTGTATAGTAAGGTGGAACATAGTAAGATATACATTAAATATAAAACCCATATTACAGGGCTTACTGTTGTTATTGACGATTAGTATTTTATGCAATGGTTGTGTCTCATAGCCATACATGGTCAATGCATATTTTATGTAACAGTAATATTATCTCGTGTTAAATGCATGCTACACATTTTATGTAACACCTGTATATCAGCAATATGGCATCACATTCTACAGTGCATTGTTTCTGGTATAGCCACCATTGGTGTACTTTTTGCTTGAAGCCATCATGCTCATCTTCCAGACTACCAGTATAGTCTCCTTCATATGTTCTTCCATGTTTGTCATAGCTATTAGCTTCTGTTTTGAATCTGGAGGGATGCTGTTGTCCCTCCAAGCCACTATTGAAGCTGGCAGGTTTTGAGTGGTATTCTCATCAATATTGTTAGTACTTCACTACCGCTTGTAGCTCATTCACACGTTGGTTCACAGCTCATCGCTTCTTTTGTGACAACAGCTTCTCACAGATGAACTACAAACTAGCCAACTAACTATAAACACTGTCCCTCCATCTCATTCCGAACACAAGCATCATCTAACAATGAACTCTTTTAACATGATCATGATCGACCTTTATGCTATGTTTGTCTACTATACCAATGATATCATGGTATATACTGACCATCTCTGCTCTCGTAGAAAAAAGCTCCATGTGTAAAAAGATGCCATGCTCTCAAAAAACAAATTAAGGGCCAGCATCAGACATGAGGTATCCATTTTCAAAGCCTCATCACATTTGAACAACTGTTCAAGACAAAAGGTAACTGGAAGGCCATGACTATCACCATTGTCTCAATACTAGCTGCCTTCGTGAGGACTAGCTAGATGGTACCTTGGACCAACACTCGTCAAGTATGAGTTTCATGTAGTGCCATACAAGAAGTGAGCATACGCTCTTTCAAAATGCCATACATTGCCAGAACACTGACACTTTTTTAGTCCTCTGGTTAGCATCCCTACTTGATTTGTAGATAGGGACGAGATCGTCTATGTGCTGTACACAAAATACCTCGATAGACTGTTGGAATGTCTGTCAGATGAATCAGTACATAAAACATATAGCAATTTGCTCACCTCAGAGTGTAAGTGACAACTCTCCCAATGAGATTTGCAGGAACTACCTATGGCAAGCATTTTTCCTCTAAACTAGGCATTGACCAAGGATGTGAGCCCCTGTCTATCTTTCCTATTTGGAACCTCTTATACATTGATCGCTTTGTAGGAACCCACCTTCACCAACTTCTGCCATAACCACAAACCTGCAAATAAATGGCTGTTTGAAAAGGTGGTTATCTTGCATCATCTCATGTAAGCCTTTTTTCATGCTTCATGTCTGCTTTGGCCTTTGTTCAAGTTTATGGCATCTAATACATCATATACAGCAACTTCACCACATCCATCTGTGGTCCCACTTTCCTATGTTAGCTGCCCACATTGACCACTGCATCAAATGTCTACTCATAATAGGCTGTAGCCGCAAAATTGCCAGGTCCAAGTTCGGTCTCTAGTACAACTAAATTAATGGTGCTTGTCTGCATGATGCCATCTATGGCATCAGCTATTAATCTTATGCACTCTTCATCTATAGTGAGCCCTCCTTCTATTTTTGCATTTGCTTTGCAGCTCTCATAGGTAACAGGCAACTTTGACAGGTACAAGAAGGTATGGCTTGTTCTCTGGGAGGTGAGGCCTGTCATCCAGCTGCCTATTGGTGTCCTGTTACTTTATCTCTCTGCACTTTTCATCCACTTCAACTATGACATCTCTGGTACATTCCCATCTCTTGTATAGCATCTCCTACATTTTGCTCACCCTGTATGCTGGCAGAGTTTATGGACTATATCATTACCATACTGAACAATAAGAGCCCTATCCCAGAAAACTTAAAGCCCATCAATGGTATAAAGGGTCTAAAGTCTATCATCTTCTTTAACCAGGTGTCTCTCTTTAATATGCTGACCTCAGCTCCACTGTCACTGATGCTGCCAAGCAGGGTATACCCACACTATAGTTAATAAGCCATACATCGGGTTAATGCTGCGTTTCAAGCTGCAGTAGTATATGCACAATACTCTTATGCTCCTGTTTTGTATGCATATCACTTAGTGGTGCATGTGTACCAACACCTCATGTGTGCACTATAGCTCATTCATGGCCACATCTGGTATAGAACAAGGTCTTGTGTACAATCTGAGACTGTCGTGCCTCAGTTGTGACTCTCCACTACATACAAGGTTGCAGCTGTAGCATGTAGCGCTCATCTAGTAATAGAAGACCAGAAAAAGACATATAAACAAGGACCCTTCTCTCCAATATCCCGGGCTTTCTTGCCTAATGTCACATGACCATATGACCTATTATGTCATGTAATATAGGGGGACATGGTCAAAACCTGTCAACGTATTCTTGGCTATAACATCCATCAACATGTTTCGACAATGTCCCCCTATTATATAAGTGCTGGGTTAAGCACCCAAGTAGAGTTCAGAAAGCGTCCAAATGTGGTACAAGGGTCTGGCTTATATCTCAGTTTGTATTGAATAAATGCGGACATAAGAACTACTGTTATATAGCCTTTCAATGCTGCTTCTTATGCATGTTAGTATAGATACAAATACAGTCAATGTAGGTTGATTAGGCTAATGTTATGTGGCTTAACTCGGTGTATAATGAAGTAAGTAACAATAAGTAGAGCATACTTGTATATTGATCAGCCTATATCTTGGTTAATAGTTGACCAAACAGGACAAATGTAGTACCATTAGAAAGCTGTTTGAAAGGGCCTTCTAATGATACGAACGTGCATTGTATTATATAAGCACCCAAGTTGGTAAAGAGGCATTTGTATGCTTTTTTGTTTGGTTTATAACTTGGTCAATAGTTAACCAAATAAGATGAAACTAGTACCATTCTGAAGCATTTAAACAGGGCTTTCTAATGGACTATATAGCGCCCTAATCCTAAAGTAAGCACCTAAAAAGGGACATTTGTGCGTTTTTTTGTTTTGCTTATAATTTGATCAATACTGACTCTAATGACATAAAACTAATACCATTAAAAAGTGCTCATGAGGCTCTTTCTAATGATATATAACACATCAATAGTATAAATGCATTGTACAATCATGTAAACACATAAGTAACATAAGTGCACTATTAACTGGTCCATATCTTGACCAATAGTGGACCAAATGGGACAAATGTAGTACCATTGAAACGGTGTTGCAAAGAGCTTTCTAATAGCATTAATAGCACCTTTACCACATAAACACCCATGTTATAAAAGTGATAATATAGTTACTTAAATACAAAGGGCTGTATAGAACAGAGCACTACTAAAAAGTGATATAGTGGACACCACTTTTCACATCTCATGGATTCTGGGTCCTTGCACAGCCACCTAGAATAACCTATCTACTATAAGAGAGAAAGCTAAAAAGTAGCAATAAGTAGAATAGCAAAAGCCTAGTATGTTATGCTGCTTAGTAGATTAGTAACTCTAACAGCTCTATTATAAATTCAGTTATTAGACTGCATAGATGCTGTTACATTCAATTAGAGAGCCCATTTGAACATCTTTCTAGAGGTGCTACATTTGTTATATTTGGTCAACTATTGGCTAAGATATAGGCCAATTATTTGAGTATTACTTGGTTGCTTTACCTATTGTATAGTCATCGTTAGAAAGCGGCTTTGAAATGCTTTCTAATGGTACTAGTTTCATGTTATTAAAGTAATTATTGACTGAAATATAAGCCAAACAACAAACACTCACATAAGTGCCCAAAAGCAGGTATTAGTGCATTGTTTGTTTGGCTTATAACTCGGTCAATAATGGGTCTAATAACATGAAACTAGTACCATTAGAAAGTGTTTCAAAGCCGCTTTCTAACGACGTATATAGCGGCCATACATGGGAATAAGTGCCCAAACATAGACAATTGTGCCTTTTTTTATTTTGCCTATATCTCGGTCAATATTGACTTCATTAATGTAAAATTAGTACCATTAGAAAGCCTTCAACCAGGGCTTTCTAATGAGGTACATATTGCTTAAGTCACGTGACTAACCCTGTTATATGCTTTGGACATATGATATACCAGAGTCTAATACCTGTCTATTACTCTTAACTGGTAGAGAGGTGCAAACTTGGTCATAGCACAGCTTTTTCTATCTGCATGGCCGCATTTGCACCTTTTAGCAACAACTGAAGACCTATAAGTCAACTTTTTGTTCGGCTTATAACTCAGTCAATACTTGACCAAATAAGATGATACTAGTACCATTCTGAAGCATTTAAACAGGGCTTTCTAATGCACAAGGGATGATTTGTGCATTTTTTTAATTTTGCTTATAGCTCGGTCAATATTGATTCTAATAACATAAAAGTAACACCATTAGAAAGCGGTCAAATGGCTCTTTCTAATGAGGTATAACAATCTAACACTTGAAGCATTGTACAGTCATGTAAACAAGTAAACAAGTGAGTAAGTATAGTAAATATACTATTGATTGGTCTATATCTTGGCCAATAGTAGACCAAATAGGACAAATGTAGTATCGTTAGAAAGGTATTTCAAAGGGCTTTTTAATAATACTAACATGCATTAGATTACATAAGCCCACAAGTCGATAAAGAGGCATTTGTATACCTTTTTGTTTGGCTTATAACTTAGTCAATAGTGGGTGAAATAACATAAAACTAGTACCATTTAGAAGTGTTTCAATAGGGCTTTCTAATGGACTATACAACTCCCAAGTTTCAAAATAAGCGCCCGAACAGAGGCATTTGTGCATTTTTTATTTTGCTTATATTTTAGCTAATATTGACCCTAACAAGATGAAACTAGTGCCATTAGAAAGCCTTCAGATGGTCTTTCTAATGAGGTGTAACACTTTAAACTATTGATACCAAGCATATACCTTACTAGACTGAGATAGGCCTGGTCTATATAGAGATACTGCAGAATACTATAGTGCTATAGAATAACAAGGTCATTTAACACTGCACTTGTATATGTTGCTAAGGATTAAAAATTCTCTTACACTATAGGAGATTAGAGATAGAATTATGGATCATAATTCAGATTTTTAAAACAAAATAGTAGAGTATTTAGAAAGTGCTCATGAGGGAGAATTTATTAACAGTACTATGGATAAAGTAGCTGAGCAAGTACAGGAGAGCAATCAGAAGAATTTCTTTTATATACTATCTACTGAAACCTTGCCACTTCCTGTATCTACAAAATATAACTATGATTATTGGTCAAGTTGTAATTCATGCAAACAATATAAGCAATGGTGGATTAATTATGAAAAGGAGGTTAATGAGTTGTTATACTTGTCTAATATTCACAAGTGTATAGTGCAAAGCAATAGTAATAATTTAGACAAAAAGTCTAAATCTAGTATTACAGCAGAAGTAGATAATACAGAATGCAGAGCTAAAAAAGATAAAATCTGCAAATCTAGGTTTTCTAGAAAAACATATAGTAAGACTGCTGTAGATGCTCAATCAGGTGCATTGTTAATAAAAAAAGGTGAGGTATAGTTAAACACACTTATATCTGCAGTATGCTATCTTTTAAGATGTAATTATAATGTAACAAATCTATTATTAGGCACTATGATCAAGTCTGTAATTGCATATGTTGCTGATTATATTACTAAGACTCTACTCAAAACACATGTAATGTTTTAGTCTATTTAGCAGATATTTAAAAGAAATATGCAGCTTTTAGGAAGTCATAAAGCTAAAAAAAGATAAAGTACATACTCTTATCACTAAGATAGTTAACTCTCTTACTGCAGCCTCAGAAATTGGCAGAGCAATGGCATCTATGTATTTACTTAAATATTCTAACCATTATACAAGTCACAAATTTAATCTATTCTATTAGAAAAGCTTTGTATGTGAAGTTGCATGATATAACACTTATTATTAAATCTGGAAAATCAACTGTAGTGTAAGGCCTAAACTCTAATAAGCAAACTTGTTAGCAAAGAGTAGTTGCAATATCCCTAGTTATTGACTATATATATAGAATAGCTGCATTTGAAAGTATGTGTATATGACTGGATTAAATTATCAGTAAAAAAAGAATTCCAAAACAAATACAATCTAAAAGACAATTTAGCCACTTAATAGATCTAATAAATGATGAAAATCCATATTTTGAAAATAGCTACAAGGTTGATGAAGGTATACCAAAGTTGAATGGAGAAGAATTAGCTAAATATGAAAAAGAAGAGTCTGAGAATGAACTACTATTAGCTACTGAATCTAATCACAAGTTAAACTTGCAAGTAAATTCTAAAGCACCAGTACAAAGGTAGAAAAACTTTTTTTTACTGGTAAGCATTCTTAAGCTCTAACCTACTAAGTTTTATTATTATTAGAGTCTGAGGATAGACATGTACCTAACTGTATTAGTGGCTTCTTACCTTATAAAGGTGCTGGAAGTATTGAATAATATAGTGTAATAATGCTAACATTGTTTAAACCTTGGTAAAATAGTAGTGATCTCAAAGTTGGGCAAGATTGTTCTTGGTCTGATATATTTAAGCAATATTTATTTTTACCTCAAAAAGTAGAGGTTATAAAATTCTTCCATATTAGATATAATATAAGAGATAATTTTTAGTCTAGGAAAAACAGGCTAAAAAGAGTTTAAAAGGGCCTTTCTACATATAAAATGAGAAGATTGATGATATTGAAACTCAAAAATACTATGATAATGGTGAGGTTTATCAGAAAGAATAGGAGAATGAAATAGTTGAGTCTAACAGTGGAATAATATTACTAGGACTGAAATTCTTTGATAGATTAGAACAGACCAAGTTGAACATATTATAAATATTTAGGCTAGATGGATCCTCTTGTAAAAAAACCAAACATACTTAAAATCAGAAATGCTATCTAAAAGACTTAGAGTAAATAAAGAATAGGTAAAGAATGGAAAAAGCATTTTGAAGATACAAGAAATGAAATATTAGAGACTAGAGAGACTAAAGCTATTAATAATAAGAATAAGCATCTAGCAACCAACACATAGGTTAATGAAGTTAAATTAGTTGATAAACAGTATTTTATGTCCAAGGCATTTAAAGCTAGTAATCAGGAGGCAAAAGAGTTAATTAATGCTATAGTTAAGTTATTTAGCTTAAACAAAGAGCAGGAGCACACATTCCATATAGTAGCTAACCATGTAGTTAAACCAAGTGGTGAATATCTCAAAACATATCTAGGTAGTATGGCAGGTACTGGAAAATCTCAGGTAATTAAAGCATTAACTCATTTTTTTCAGAGTATAAAAAAGTTATAGACTAATGTGTATGGCCCCAACAGGATCAGTAGTAGCCCTA
This sequence comes from Ganoderma multipileum BCRC 37180, assembly GCA_000338015.2. Lineage (NCBI taxonomy): Eukaryota > Fungi > Basidiomycota > Agaricomycetes > Polyporales > Polyporaceae > Ganoderma > Ganoderma multipileum. The sequence continues at coordinate 7,050 of BACB01000191.1, read as the reverse complement.
ATTGGTAAATTAACATATCACTCTATGCTAGAATTAAGACAAGCTGATATATATGAATCTATAGCTAGCCTAATGCAAGTTAAAGCTTGTCTACAAAATGTAGAATATATAGTTTTGGATAAAATCAGTATGGTAGAATGTACTGTCCTGTACTATATATGCACCAAAATGTATAGAGCTTTAAAAAATAATAGAACTCCTTTTAGAGGTATTAATATAATTGTTGTAGAAGACTTTGCACAGCTACTACCTACAGTAAGTAACCAACAGCTATATTTACATAAAGTAGGTAGAATAATCTATTATACACAAAGTCATTTGGAATAGAAGGCTTTTATGTGAAAGGCACTATAGCATCAATTTACTATAGTAGTTATTTTGCATAAAAACATAAAACGGCAATTTCAAACTCCTAACAATGCTGAGCTATGTACAGCTCTTGAAAATCTTTAATATAGTACATGTACAGATGTAGATGTAGAACTATTACAGTCAAGAGTAGCTAGTAAACAAAGTCCAAACCCAAATTGAATTAGCCTAAATTTAGAAATGTATCAGTTATGACTTCATAGAATGTTTACAAAGATCAAATCAATAAAATGGGATGCAAGTGATTTGCTACAGAGAGTAGACAAGCACTATCAACATTTTATTCTGCTGATAAATAAGCTTTAGAAAATGATAACTTAGTATCTAAAAGGCAAAAAAAGAAAACAATTAATCCTAGATGTATTAACAACATTATTAATAAACAGCTTCAAGAAGGTTTATAGGAGCTTTCTCACCATTTAAGTAAAAATTATCCTGGTAAGCTAGATATTTGCATAGATATACCTGTCATGATTAAAGTTAATAATGCTACAGAATGTTGTGTAACAAATGGGGCTGAAGATATACTAGTAGGATTGACTACAAGATCCTTATCTGAAAATAAAAAAAAGTCTAGATACACTATTTGTAAAAGTTACAACAGTAACTGTAAGACTAAACATGGGTGCGGGTCACCTTGCAGGTATACCTGACCCAACCCGCAAAATGATCTACAGGTCCGGGTCTTGTGGGTACAGGTTACCTGCAAACCAGGTAGCCCGTGGATGCAGGTACAGATCTCAGGAAATTTTGTGTAGCCATGGGTACATGCAAGGACCCACTAGATTAGGATGACAGGGATGACAGCTACACTTCAATTTGGTTGATTGATTAGATCATACACTGTAGTCTACATGATATGTAAGCCTGATTATAGTTATCTTCATCATCAGAGGAGTCTGCGACATATCATAAGCTCAGCATGGAATCATCGGAGCTATAACTTGAGTTAGTGTCAGGCTTGGTGGAGAGGACAAAATACTCATGCTCCACATACACAGAGCTCAGTAGGATCACAAGAGTCATGGTGGTCTGTCTATCTGGTGTCAATACATCTGAACTACATTCCTCATAGCTCATCTGGGCAGGTACAAGGAACATGCACAACTCAATAAGCCTAGGAGTATGGGATGCTATATCTGGTATTCCTTCCATTAATACCCCTTTTGGCCATAAAATAAATATACATTACTTACTCACAGGTTGAGTGCCAGTATTCAGGTTGGTGAGCATGGTTGTGACCCACATATCACTGGAAATTGGCATGTATAGTGTGATGGGTGGGATCTCAATGTCAGGTGTGTCAAAGACATCCTGAGGAGGATATTGTTATATCTCGACCTTTGGAGGTTAATCCAAAGGTAGAGTCGTTTAGACCAAAGACTAGTCGAGGGACTAGTGATTGGATACTAGAGCACTAGGCTCTAGGAGACGTAGTAGTATGGCAAAGGATTGTGACTGGCACAATAGATTGGATACTAAAGAAGAAGAGACTGAAAACTGGGGGTCACTCCTTGGGTGTCACCTCTTATATACATATGAGGACTCTAGGAACTGCAGACTGTGCTTGCATAGCTATATACTGTGGACTGTGGACTGCGGACTGTGCTTGCATAGCTATATACTACAGACTATGGACTGTAGACTGTGGACTGCAGACTGTGGGCTGCGGGCTGTGTACTAGGAGTATGTCTATGAGGTGGACTTGGACTGCGGATTAGGCCTTGTAACATGCTAGCTTACTGGGTGATCGTAATATTACCCCCCCACCCCTCCGTAGGCTCGCCTCGAGCCTGTAAGCTTTGTAGGAAGAAAGCATCGCCAAAGGCAAGATCTACTTGCCAGTCTAGGTTGCTATCTTGACCTGTATTGTGTGCAAAGTGGTTAAGTCGGTCCAGACGTTGGATAGGGTTGGATGTATAGCCTGTATACACGAGATCTTCGTATTCATCACCATCGTGTTCGAAGGTAATGAAATGTCCTTCAGACGTGCGGATGATCCAGAAGTTGCGTCATCGACGAACCGCGAAAAGGTCATTATCGGTAAGTTTGTCTTGCACAACCCGGTCATCCAGGTCATGGGCAATGCGTCGTAAGGCAAGGGTTCGGTCAGGGATATGAAATTTCAGGGAGGAGGATTTTCCCCAAAATTCATTAGTTTGCATTCTTTGGAATAGGATGACGCAGGCAGCGATTGTATCCTCGAGGGAATGGCTGGTGCAAAGAGTATACCATTTGGCTGTATCTTCAGCAGATAGGTCGACGGTCCAGATGAAGGGTTCATTGTAGAATGTACCATGTGCCTTTGTTGTGTAGATGCATTTGACGTTAGTATAGAGGACAATAGTGCTTTCAAGATGGAGCTACATGTGGCAAATTTGGTTGGGGTGAAGAGTGGGCATTGCATTGCGTAGAAGCTCCTCGAGTTTCATACGGGTTGCATATGCCGGAAAATCCTCTTCATGTATGAGAACTTCATGTCCTCCATGTTCGAGGTGGGCCAAGCGCCAGGGGCTAGGACCGTCACCGATGAGACCACCTTTACCTATGGCGTAGAATGTAGTATTTTCCAAAGGCATGAAGAGCGGCAATGGTGCCATTGGTGGAGGCGTGGTAGGTTCATCTTGTGAGGTGTCCGTGTTGGTCATGGTGTGGGGTTCCAATGGTGGCATAGAGGTGTGTGTGTGGGTAGTAGATGTAGGAGAGTGTTCAGATTGTGGTGCGAGGGGAATTCGAAATCTTTCAGAATGATCGAGCATATATTGGGCCATATACTGACTGTATGTGGTTAGCATGTCCGTAGTGGTGGTAGACGGAGTGGACGGGACATAGGAGAAGGGGTTTAGAGTTGCAGAGGTTGCTGTTTCGATGGTAGGTGTGGCAGCTCGTCCCAACTCCTGATTGGTCATGTCCGCTAGGGTAGTTGGGGGTTGAGAGTTGTTCAGCCCTGGGACAACCTCCTTGATTATATGAGCGATCCGTGACGGTCCTGGATGGAATGGTACAGGGTTGCCTTGCACTTGTCTGAGACAGAGCTGAGTGGTGTAGTCATGGTTAGGATCGTGTTGGCCATAGTGTGAAAGGAGTGGGGCCAAGGCATTGGCCATTTGTCTTGTAGCTAATTTGGCATCCATGAGGGATGTTGCTCCTTCGAGTGCTTCTCCATGGGCTGCTCGTGCAGTGTAGATCGTGAATTCTTGGTAGTTTGAAGGGCCCATAAGTCCTTCAATATAGCGAACACATTCAGAATAGTAGGTTGCAAGCGTTGCAAAGCGACGGTAGATGTCAATGTAGGTGTCAGCATCTTGGATGTTGGCTGTCCTGACATCAACTTGGTGTTTGAGGTCAGGGTGTAGGAGTACCCAGCCGACTCAGTTGGAGAGGGTTCCATTCCCATCGCAACTGATAGGCTTGCATGGAAGGTAGTCATAATTAATGACCGGACGATGATGGATGAATTCAGGAATGGGGGGAAGACATCGTGCGACTTGTGCAGCAAAGCGATCAGTGTGAACGCAAGAGCAATGAGAGCGGGTCATGTTGTAACAGATGTAGTAGTTGTAGCAGGTGTGTCATGAGTGGGCCTGGGGTTTGGCTTGTCTTGGGACTTGGCCTTTTATACTATGGCTTTGGCTCTCCACGACTGCGGGCCAGATGTACTGCGGGCTGTGAAACGAGTATACTGCAGGCTGCGAAGCAAATATACTGTGGGCTGCGGCATCTATCCTGGTATTCAAAATCCAGAGAGCTATGTCTAATGCAGTGTGAGCTGCGGGGAACTGTTATGCGTGGTTACAGAATTTCGATGTTCTAGGACCTAAATAAAGACTATTTTGCCTCCTTCCTGTGTGTATCGCTGTAAGGCGATGTTCGCAACCATAGGCAGTATAGAGGCTAGAAAATGCGTCTCCTGTGGATCCCGTTGAATTAGGGCTCGGAGTGTATCGAGTCGCTGGTCGTTATAGTTTGTATAGAGGGAATGAGTGACTTGGGCAAAGAGGTCAGCGGAGCCTTCTATGGTGATGAGTTTATTGGTCGAGGTTCTGATAATGTAAACACTATCAACCTTGATGGCAGCAAGGAGGCTTCCTTGATGGGGAAAGGCAAGGTCTTTCGAGACTCGACGGAGTAGTGTGAGGTTCGCTGGGAGTGAAAGGGTCATGAGGGCTCGGTCCTCGAGGTGGACGAATGTGGATTGAGTGAGGAGATTGGTTATGGTAGTGTTCACCATCTCGTCCAGGGTGCAAGAAGTGGGTATGGCACGCCAAGCTTCTTGGTAGGCCTGCGGTTCGTCGAGAACCACGAGATAAGGTTCATCATAGTAGACGTTGTTGCGGGCAATATATCATTCTGGGAAGATAACAGTGGTTTTGATATTCAAGTATCGGGCAATGGTATCATCAAGGCATAGGCACATGGTCTCGAGGACTTGATCAGGTAGAGTTGGCTTTAGTAGGAGGAGTTTCAGATGAAGGACTCCGGGAGTGTAGTTCTCCAGGAAGTCTTCCTGGTGAACGAGGAGGAGGATTTCATCTGGCTTCTTTCAGATGAGCCTCCATGGTGTAAGATCTCCAAAAAGATGGTCGCCATCTCCAGTTGGAATAAACAAAAAGAGAGATGTTTCATCCTGGTTGAGCACGATAGGAGGAGCAGGGTTCAAAGAGAAAGGTGTTATTGGGTGCATAGTTTCGATGGCTGGAGCCTGTTCGACTGGTTCGACCATCAGGGTCAACTTGGCTGGCTCGATTGTTGGAGTTGACTCAACTTGTTCTATGGTCGAGGTCAACTCGATTGGTTCTTCTGTGACTTCTGGTATGGCTGTCAGAGGTCGGGGGGTGTCTAGGTCTTCGGCAGGGACTTCGGTAGGGAGGAGATCATCGAGGGCCTCGTGGACGAGTAGAGTATTGAGTCGAGCCTGCATGAGATGCAACGCCGACTCCATATATTCCTGTTAGGCTATTTCAGCTTCGCGAAGGGCTTTGTCCTTCTTGCTGCGGGGAGCTGAGGACTTGGAGATGTATCGAATTGTCTTGTCATACTATAGTTCGGCTCTGCGCAAGGTACGGTAGAGTTCGATATGGAGGTGTGCATCAAGGATGTGAGAGGTGTGAGTATAGACTTCGTTTCCAAAGTCAGGATAGAGAAGAATCCAGTTGATGCATTCAGCACCAGTACTGAACATGTTGAGATCGAAAGACATGTTGGTATGAAGAGCGAGTTGCGAGTGTGAGCTTGGAAGCGACGTGGTGACAGCGCTGTGGTCGGCCCATCTCTTGGTATTTATGCCTGTCCAATAAGGCCCAATTTGTTCTGATAGCAGTTTGGACTGCGCCTTTTGCTGCAGTATTCCTGTGACACTGCGCTGTCCTGCGTAGTTGGTCTTCTTTGTTGGTCACAGCTCCATGGATTGCGATTTTCATTTGCTGCAGTCCTGGTTGCCTTTTTCAACCAGCACCTTTTGGGCTGTGTTTGCGATGTGGCTGTGTACTGGTACCCATATATAGGCTACGTGTAACTAACTAACCATATGGTTGTGTCCTCGTAGGATCTTAATATCATAATGGTTTTTGACATATTGCTGTGGTTTGTCTATTTTTTATTTATATCTTTTTCTTTTCCTTCTTTCAGTCATGTGGATGGATGCATTTTATTCATACATATACTAAAACTAGAAAAGGAAGGAAGGGGGCATCTATTGAGACGAACCATCACCTGACGATATCGGGAGTCATCAGAGTCTGGGTAGGTCGTTATGCCTCTGGCCCATACAATTCTTCGCGGAGTCTTTCTAGTATACTGGTTACAATGTTTATATCTACATCGTCAAGAACTATTTCGAAGTGTGGGGTCACATCAGACATGACCGGTGTAGGCACTGGGGGTGTCTCAGGCCTACTGTCTTCTATTAAGCATTAGTAAGGGACAAACAGATAAGATAAAATAAAAAGTGTTACCGTTGATGACGGGGTTGTCAGTGGTGGCGAGGAGGACCACTACCATTCACCCCAACCTTTGGCGGCGTCCTTTTCAGCCTTCTTCCGATCTTCATCATCACAAAGGTGGCAAACGTACTCAGACATCTCCCTAAAAAGAAAGATGGCAGTGGTGGCAGTGGTGATCTGGGTGCTAAGGACAGTGGCGAGGACGAGGGCGAGGATGTGGAGCATGTTGGGGGCGATGTTGGTATCAGTGGTGATGTCGAGAGTTGCAGCAATCCCTGGGTTTTTATACAAAAATCCTGGGGTCATAGAGGTCTAGCAGTGCGGACGAGGGTGCAGCGGGCAACAAGTCCCATGGCAGTGAGGCTCTGCATTGCCCTGGTTCATTGTTACAGCTTTTATCTGGTGTTTTCATTTGTATGCTTCGAGAATGTCGGGTGCATTCTTGAGATATGTTTCTGGTTCCCAGGAGTTTTCAAAGGATTCCCATCCTTTCCAGGATACCAGATACTGCAGTGTCTTCCATTTACGTCCCATGGTATGGTAATTAAGGATAGCTTCGACCTCGTGTTCTTCTTCTCCTTCTGTTAGGTCCAGCGGTAGTCTAGAAAGGTCAGGGCCATGCTTTTTAGTTGTTCGATAGGGTGTTAAAAGGGCTGCATGAAACACTAGATGTATCTTCTACTTCTTTGGAAGGTTAAGTTTGTATATGACCGGACCCATTACTGCTGTGATAGTAAAG
>BACB01000190.1:0-119620 GCA_000338015.2 Ganoderma multipileum BCRC 37180 | reverse complement strand
GGTGTGGGGTTATGTACCTTCTAGTGTCTTCTTGTTGTTCCACCATGCTGATGGCTTTAGGGGTTGGCCCTTCATCGAGAAGTGTCTGGGTTTCTCCCTGACCCTCTTGAATCTTTCCTGATTCAAGGATGTTCTTGCATTGCTACGCCTGGCATAGTCTTAGTAAGACTTTGCTGCTAGTGTCGTATTGGGTACCTAGGTACTCCTAGACAGCTACAGCAACAGTCTGTTAAGCGGTGTGTGGGTTCTCTGCACCTGAATAGGTGGAGCGAAAAGTTTTCAGTCTAATGTTACGTCTCAACCTTTGGAGGTTAATCCGAAAGTAGAGTCGTTTAGACCAAAGACTAGTCGAGGGACTAGTGATTGAATACTAGAGCACTAGGCTCTAGGAGATGTAGTAGTATGGCAAAGGATTGTGACTGGCACAATAGATTGGATACTAAAGAAGAAGAGACTGAAAACTGGGGGTCATTCCTTGGGTGTTGCCCCTTATATACATATGAGGACTCTAGGAACTGCAGACTGTGCTTGCATAGCTATATACTGTGGACTGTGGACTGCGGACTGTGCTTGCATAGCTATATACTGCGGACTATGGACTGTAGACTGCGGACTGCAGACTGTGGGCTGCGGGCTGTGTACTAGGAGTACGTCTATGAGGTGTACTAGGAGTATGTCTATGAGGTGTACTAGGAGTACGTCTATGAGGTGTACTAGGAGTACATCTATGAGGTGTACTAGGAGTACGTCTATGAGGTGGACTTGGACTGCAGATTAGGCCTTGTAACATGCTAGCTTACTGGGTGATCATAACAGATATGAGTACAGCTGTACTCATGTGCTCTCAGACTAGGACAAAACAAGCTCACCCTAGATAGGTTTCCAAGTAGCCACTTAACCACAAACTTAAGAGCATAGGCCGCAGGCTTAGGCTGGTGCAGTGCAAGAGTCTTAGCAACAAAATGGCCAATGAACTTGTAGTAGGTGTCCTCAGAGATATCATCGTGCTCAGCAAAGAAGGCTCGGTACTCTAGTACAAAGTTAACAAGAAGTTCATGCTTCTCCTCCATAATGCCAGTACCTGACATGTTAGGGCCTTGAATACACTCCAGCCAGTGCTCGATGACCTCAGGGATACCATTATCAGGGTTAAAGTTGCCTATGGGTATAGTAATCTGGATAGCGGATTATATCAGTCAGATAGAAGGTGAATGAGTATGCTATAAGAGACTTACCAGAAGAGTGTGGGCAGGACTGTTAACAAGTATCGTAATCCTGTCGATAGGCCTGAACAAACAGTTCTTGAAGGGCTCAGAGAAGAAATAGATCGTAATGGGTGAATTGATGCTGCACAACATGCTAAAAGGGACTGGTCTGAAGAACGTGTTGAAGAGAGACTTGGAGATGCATCTGATGGGCAGGGAGTAGGGCTTATATAGTGTCAGGGTATAAGGCGATGGGTTCATAGGAAGAATTAAAAGAAAGAAGAGAGTGAAGGCATTTAGGGAGGTAGAGAGGCTGCAATAGTAGGAGTCCATTGGGCATGCACACAGAAATAGTGGTGTGGTGTAAAAGAGCAGAAGGGTAGAATACAATTGACTTGCCTCATGAGCAGTCTCCCTGACCATGTTTTACTCTAAAATAAGAACCATATGGTTTTGATATCAGGCTAACTGAGCTTCGAGCTTGTATTGGTAATGAGGTAGTGGCCAACACTATGCATAAGGTGGAATTGATGAGACACGGAGCATGCTAATGGGTCAACCACCAGTCCAGATAATGATCTGTACAATGTTGGTGGCTATAGATCAGAGGATGTATGAAGTGCTCATAGCAAGGGGGGCTGGTACGAAGTTGGTGCATTGTGTGCAGCAAGTTGTAAGAGCTAGAGAAGGGTTTTATGGTAGGGAAATGTGGAAGAGTACATAGTTGTACCTATGGAAAAGCAATTATGTAGGACTTCTCCATAGGATGAAGAACTACACTGAGCACTGGTTCCAAACCAGTGCTTGGTATCTTGTATATCTTCCATAGTTTGACTGCCATGTTCTTCATTGCTGCCCCTATCCTCACTTATCAATTTGAGCAAGACACAACCCACTCATCCCTCCATTGCTTTTAAAGTGCTCGAATCCTGCTGCCAATCCTAGCACCAATATTTGGGCATAGGATCTGTTGGATTAGGTCAGCCTGCATTTTTAGAATACCTCGTTACATGATACGGGTACATTTTCTTGCCAAACACCATACAACTTGTTACAGTGCTAATTAATTCTGTTTTATTGACTCTGTTAGCCTAGAATTACATAAAAACTTGGACTTAGAGGCTTGCAGGTGACTTAGAGGCAGACGTATGCAGCCCTATCAGGAAACATGATAGTTCATATAGTAGAGGAACTGATATGAGGCCAATGACTATACTAGCCATCTAACAGTAAACCTATGTGCTAGCATGCACAGGGCATAAAAGCCAGGGCCCGTGTCCGACAGTGAGTGTTTGCTAGCCTCTCCACTCTTCTTTTGCTCAACTTTGCTGTGCTTGTATCTTGTCTTGCCCTTGTTCCTTATCTTTTCTCATGCCCCTCCCTCAATAAGCTAGATGATACCTCCAGCAAACATTACTATTATGAGAGTGATGAGGGCACAAAATTCTACAGTGATTCCAACTTGGACCCACCTTCAGCAGTCCCTGAAAGTGCTCAGACAATCCATTTTTTAACACACACATTAACAAACAAGGGTACAAAGGTGGCAGAACCACCTATTCAGAAGGGTAGCATGAAAGCATCTGCTTCAAAGAAGCCTTCAGGGAATGGGGATATGCTCACTTTGAGCAGACCCAAGAAGACCAAAAAGTCAGATGCCCCAGTGAATGGTGCAGATAGCAATAGGGTGAGTCAAGGTTTTTCGACCATATTTACTGCATGCTGAGCAGCCTACCTGAAGGAAAAGTATGGCAACTTGATGACCTAGGAGTCTTTCGGTAAGTTGATTTGGTTCTACTTACCCTGTGTTCAACACTTACTAACATGTGCTTTGCTCTGTAGATGCCCATGCAGCCAAATGGACCTTTCATGTTTACAAGCATTTTTGGAAGCCCAAGCTTGTCACCAAGGATGATGGCTCAGTTACATGCTGCTTTGTGTGTATCAAGTATGTTCTTTCAATTTTATGCATGCTCAGGGGATGTGGATAAACTAATGACCATGCCTCTTCAGGAACCCATCAAAGCACATTGATTGGGTCCCCAGCAATAAGTTGACAGGCAATTTAAATCACCACCTCAAGGTGTGTTTGCCTTCCAAGATGGCTAAAATGTAGGTAATTATGGAGTATACCCAAGATATTAACTATAGCTATGCATGAGTGCATTTTCTGCTTGCGATGTAGATTGCCTGCTACCACTGGCCTTTTATAATCATCAAAGACCCAGAGTTCAAGGAGCTTCTCCAGATGCTCTATACCCATGTAGAGATTCCCTCGTGTGTCACTGTTTCACATAACCTTAAGGACATTTTTGACGACTCTTGTAAGAGAGTCAAAAACAAGCTAAAGGTATGCACCACAACTGCATTCAATGTATGACCAGTCCTAATACATGGGTTTAAACAGAGTCTTCTGGGAAAGATGCACATCTGCATTAATGGCTGGACTTTCCCAAATGTGATTTCATTTCTTGGTGTGACCATGCACTGGCACAAAAATGGCAAGATCTAGCAAATCATTCTAGATTTTATCAAGTAAGCCATATTCAGCATCTTCTGCTATCTGATGTCTATTAAAACGGTAACTAATGCTTGCATATAGCAGGCTCGCTAAAGGACACACTGGTGCATACCTTGCCTACAAGCTTATAGTCCTTTTCTAGGAGTTCGGCATCATCAAGAAGGTAAGGTTATGTTTTTAATCACCTGCATCATTGTTCTAATATCTTTCTTGGTTTCTGTTTAGTACAGGTTTTTACTGTCACTGCAGACAATGCCAGCAACAATGCAACAATGCTCAAGGAGATGAAAAAGATAAACCCGGAGTTCTATGGGCCCAATGGCTGTGTGCACTGTTTTGGCCATATAATCAATCTTGTCATGAAGGTAAGCAGTCTGCATCCATTCAACACACTCCTTTATGCATCTGTTACTTATGTAATTATGCTGCAGGTAATTCTATCTCAATTCAGGCAGAAGGTGAAGTCTGAGACTATTGGTGAGATTCTCTTCACACTTGATAACCTGGAAGATATAAAAAACATTGAGAACAATGTAGATAATACGTGCAAGGCTGCAGATGTGGCAGACATCAAGGAGAAGAAGGAGAAGGAGAAAGAGAAGGCATGCCCAGATCTTGTCATCACTGACGAGGATATTAAGAAGGGACGCCTAACTTTGCAGAAGGTGCACATACTGCCTGTCGATTAAGTCCCAATGTAGTATGAAGATCAAATGTGTATCTGCCTTATAGATAATCAAGCTATCCTAGAAAGTCTAAAATAGCCTGATGATTCATGTAGAAATGTTGTGCCAGGTCCAAGCTTAGAGCATGAAGAGCGAGGTCTTGATTCACACTATTTAGACTCAATGGAACACTGTGATAATAGTGCTCAAACACATGCTCGAGCTCTGGTTGATACTATTCAATGTTTGCAACATGGCTGAGTTTAACAAGGCTAAAGGTGTGCAACTGCATCAGTTTATTATATTGAGAATAGAGACTAGGAGGTTTTTGAGCAGTTACATATACTTCTGGTGGTTAGCATTTATACTTTCTTTCTCTTGGGCTTGCATTAATCATTTTTTCTGTGCACAGACATTCCTTGAGGTGATGGTTACCATATTTCACTTCTCGATACCTCTTATCTATGACATCATTCTCTAAATCAATGTTATGACCAAGCACCTGGAAGATACCTGCAACAATATTACCAAGCTTCTGATGGTCTACGCTACAGCCCACAAGGGCTTCAAGATACTTCAGAAGTACTATTACCACATGGATAAGACTCTCTTCTACTGTGTTGCCATTTATATATTCTCTTCACTCTACTGCTACTGTCATTCATGTGCCTGACCCATTTTTTGAGTGCTTCACTCCTGCTATAAGAAGAAATACTTTGTGCATGCCCACTAGTCCTATGTGTGGGTCGAGGAATCACTCTACCTCCTTTCCGCAAAGTAGAAGGCTCATTATTGCAATACTAGTAATGTCATGGCCAAGGACTTGGGCTCTCAAGCTGGACCATTATAAGATGCACTGGAATTGGCAGGTACATCAAACAGCCATAGAACAGGCTTGCATGTGACTATGGTAAGTTATAGTGCACTCATCTATATGCTTGCACATGGCTAACTGCACATTAAATATGGCAGTAGGCTCAAGCAGCATGCAACATGCTCACATTGCTTATGGGTACTGATGAGCTTAAGGAGGAGAATGTGCTCAAGGAGTACCTCAAGGTGCTAATTAGGTCAAAGAAGACCGACCTCTTAAAGTTTTCAAACAATGCTCTCATGAATGGTACTACAAACACGGTGCTCATGTGCATGGCCCTTGACATCTTGTTAATCCCTGGTATACTCTCTGGCCTCTTTGATCTGGCTGCTAGCTTTTTTTACCTCGTCTATTGTGTAGCTACATCTATAGATACCAAGCATGCTTTCTCTCATGGCCAGCTTATAGTATTACATCTCTGCCACTCACTTTCTGATCAGATGGTCCATGTGAGCATGGTTTTTGGTTTCTGGGCATACTACCTGGAGCTTGTCCCTGAAGGAGATGTGGTTGAGCTCTTATAGCAGAAGAAGAAAGAAAAAGAAAAGGCATCTAATCATGTTTCATCTCAGCCCTAGGGAATAGTGGAAAGTATTTGAGAAGTATAGAATTTTTCATCTTATATCCTTTACTGAAAGCTCAAAAGTTATGCTTGAGTTACAAAAGATAGCTCAAAATGGAGAAAGGGTCCCCTGCAACAAGTTAAGGGTCTTTTCAAAGTACTAGCTATAATTTTGCAGCTTTCAATAGCAGAAAAAGGCCAGAGGTATGACCAGGGGGTAAAGTCGAGAGTTTTACCATGACTAGGGGTCATAAACTCCTTACTCTAAAGGTTAAAAGATATAGATGTGCTCCAAAAACACCCACAATTTGTAGCTAGCATATCTATGCAAGTTTTTAACCATTTTGCATAATCTTGATATCATTTTAAAGCTGTCGGCAAGGGCTACAATCTGAAATGCAAATATCTGAGAGTTACCTCCCACTATTCCCTACTCAGCCCATGAATGTAATCACCTTAGACTCTGACTCCAAGTAAATACTTTCAGTACCTTACCAGTGTAACTTGTATGATATCTGCATGATCAAATTTATTCCAAGTTGTTTCCAAGCAAAACTCTTCATAATTGGTAACTTGTTATCAGTACAGGACTAGAAGATACATAAGTTCCTAGTGGTAAGTAAGTCTTTTACCCACAAACCCGCAAAACCCACAGGTAAACTTGCAGATCTAGGTTACATAGTGGGTATACCCACAATACCCGCACCCACACCCATGGGTCCGGGTGTCTCAGTGACCCAGACCTGTGTGGGTCCAGGTCAAGCATCTGAAATCAGAAATACCCGTAGGTTCGGGTCCGGGTAACCTGTGGGCTAACCTGTGTTTAGCCTTATCAACAGTACTAACTCTAATACAATTAGAAGGTCTCTCCAACAACATAATACCTTTAGTGCATCAAAGTAAAATAAAGTATAAGCTAGCAAATGGCACAATTAGTAAAATTATTAAAGACCAAGTACCTGTAATTTCTAACTTTGCAATAACTGATTATGGTTTTCAAAAGTGCACAAGACCTAACAATGTAGTTGATTTGCAAAACTGTAAGAACTATGAGTCTGTATATACTTGTCTTTTATAAGGATCAACACTAGAAGGTACTATTATTGTTCAATCATTTTATGCTAATAAATTAAGGTGTGGTATTCCTGGATCTTTAAGACAAGAGTTTAAAAAACTAGAACTCTTAGATGCAATAACAAAATTAAGATATCTAGAAAAATGCTTACTAGAGGTTATAGCTATTGCAAGAAGTGAACTTATACATTCATTTAGAAAGCGGAAAGGAGAAAAGTTTGTTTCTAAAAAGTTCATCTATCTATTGAACAGTCAATACACAGTCCTTTTCCTATTGAAGAGCTTACTGATACTAGTCTATGAAAGATTATTAATACTCCAGAAAAAAGACCAAAATTGCACCACTAGCTAATAAGTATCCTAATCACAAATTACAAAACAATACAAGTAATTTTATACCAGCTCAAGATAGACAAGCCTTAGCTAATATAAGCAACTATCCAGGAAAAGTTAATAAAAGAAAGAGAGATGAGAAGATAGAGCTGACTATACCTAATAAAACAAAAAAGATTAAAGTAAGTAAGTCTCCTGAGAGTAAACTACTGCAAGGATTTATGTGGGATAGTTAAAACTGGAGCTGTGCATATGATAGTTTATTAACAGTCTTATTAGCAGTTTATACTCACAGAAAACAACAGTGGATAGATAAAATTGTACAGTAGTACAAATTACTAGATATAATAGAAATAGTATTTGACCAAATAGTATCAACTCCTTTTCAAATATCTATGATTCAGTCAAGAGATTCTATTCAAGCAATACTTGGCTCAAGACAGCTGGAGTTAGGATTGCAAGAGCAACAAGGAATAGATTTATATTCTTTAGCAAGGGAGTTACCAGGTATTAATAAGGATATTATAAGCAGTGATTATTATTGTAGAGCATGTGATTATCATTCTGAAGCTAAGGGATCTGATGATATCTGCTGTACATTTATACAAGATGTATAGAAGAATTATTCAGCCAAACTAGGTACTTATAAAGAGAAAACTGTACAGCAATGGCTAAATGCAGCTTATGTTCAAAAATCTAATATAGCATGCTTACAATGTCAATAACTGTTACAATGAGTAACAAAGTATAAAAATGCTCTATGCTTTATTGCTTGCATTACTTATGATGTTAAAGTAACCATTGAAACAGAAGTTAGTCTTACAGAGCTTAGTACAATATACAGATTATGTAGCATTATATATTAAGCCAACTATCATATTGTATGCAGAGTAATTGACCAATTTGGAAATATCTGGTACCATAATGGGCCAAGCATGGAGAACAAGCTACTTATTGTAGAAATATTGTAAACCTTAATACAAAAAAGTTGCAGACAGTAGAAGATTATACAATAAAATTACTAATATACCAAGCTAACAAGCAGGGACAGCAACTAATTTAACTGTAACTTTTTACTTTCACCACGCCCTCCACGAACACACACGACCTTGGCCTTTTCCTCCTTCCTTTATACCCCAAAAGCCAGCTGTCTACTATCATATCTAACAATACTAGTCAAGCCCTAGCCAACCTAACTATAAATGTAATGAGACACAATTAGAGTATTAGCTTAGTTAGGTAGAAGAATAACTGTATATATATTAGTCTATACCTAGTGAAATGTAGTTAGAGCATTAGCTAAGTACAATATGTCAGTAATAAATGAGTCTATACCAACTGTAAACATATCTCAGTCGGGTAGAAGAATAACTAAGGAAAAAGAGAGAGTAGAAGTGATCTGATATATGGCATCTATAGATAATGCTAGAATAAGTAAAGAAACTAAAGGAAAGTAGGTGTAAAAGTCTGATAAACAACTATCTACAATGATTGTTGTTTATATCTACAACATATTTTAATAAAATAGAAAGAGCAGTACATACCAAAATTGCTACTATTATAGAATACAACCATGTAATTGTGTGGATTAACAATGCCCCTATTGTTCTAACTTTTAACTAATACTCTACTATTCTAGCTCATACATACTTTTGTTATGTATATAAAGGCTGTTTCTGTAATAGTTTAAGTGTTATACAAGATTAGAAAGGAGTCTCTTGATACTTTCTAATAGTATTAGTTTTATACCATGTGGACAATATTAACTGAATTATAAGCAAAACAAAACGGCATAAGGGCTTATTTCGGAGCATTTATTTTAGGCTTTAGCCACTATGTAGTCCAATAGAAAGCCCTGTTTAAACACTTTCAAATGGTGGTAGTTTTATCTTATTTGGTCCACTATTAACCAAGTTATAAGCCAAACAAGAAAGTATGCTAATGTCTTTTTACTGACTCAGATGCTTATATAATACAGTACCTGTTGATTCTTTTTTGTATCATTAAAAAGGCCTTTCAAACAGCTTTCTAATGGTTACTACATTCATTTTATTTGATCAACTATTGGTCAAGGTATAGGCTAACCAATATGTAAATGCATTCTACTTACTGTTATCTACTTCCTCATGCACTGAGTTAAACCACATAGAGTCATTTTAAGACTTGTCTAATCAAAACTCATGTAGCACAGTATGTTTTTGCACAATAATGTCTCATATTCTGAGCTGTATAGAAAAAAGACAATCCTTAAAGCTGTAGCACTCAGCACATAGGTGACTTGAAACTTAGCAACCACTATTAACCCTGATTAACACCTACCTAACAGCTTCCAAGAAACATTACCAGTTTGAACCAGGGTCCATCCCAGGGTTAAGGATCTGACCCCAGTCTGACCTGGCTATGCACATCTGTGTCCTGTATTCCTAATTGTACCTGGATAAGGCATTGAATAGTATTGAACCCAAAGAGTGTTCAAAATGCAATACACATGAGACTACAGCAAGTTCTGGTTGCAAGGTCCCCAACCCATTCACACAACACCCTCATTTTTTCGTAAAAAAAGAGGTGATCTTGCCACTTGTTTTTGATTGCACAATTGAGGATGGATTCTGTCAAGGATATAAGAATATAGATAAAAGACAAGAGACATATTATCAATCCTTACCATTGCATGCTCTTCACCCACTTTGGAAACCTGTGCATCAATTGCCATTCAAGGGATAACTGTCTAATAAAAATACGACAAAGAGCTGGGTAACAATTCTTACCTTGGATTGCTGATCATTTGTTGGCTTCGAGTGACCGTGTTTCACAGTAGAGGGGTTCAGCTTCGGAAGTGTGAGCATTAGGGTGCAAAGTGCAAGGAGTACAGGCAAGAACATACATTCGTGTCCTTGACATGCTTCTCAGCATTTGAGTTATCTTTCCAAGTGTCAACATCCAAAATATCCACTTTGGCCTTTTTGACTTCCTGCCCTTCTTTGTCAACTGGTGATCCCTTGCGCTTTGGCCTGGGTGTTGTTGAGGTCCTAGTTTGAACCTGCTTCGCAAACATGGCCGCAATCCCATCCTTGCGCTCGGTGATTGGTTGCACAAAGGTGGGTGACTCTGTTCCGATTTTACCAACCTGCTTCGGCACTTGATAGCTATTATAAACCGAAGTCAGTGCTATAGACCATGCACCGACTACTTACGAAAAACCCATCGATCCCATTGTTCGGGTCAGGTGGGTAGACTCACCACGTAAGCGCGTGTTCAGCACAGGAGTACGGCGCGCAAAGTTTGCTGAGATCCGAAGTCCACTTTCCCGGCGAGGTATCTAGCCAGACTGAAAGCGCGTGTTCGTCGGGGAGGATGACAGGCTGGCGGTCATGAAGCCAGCTGAGTTCCTTGTTCGCATCCGTAGTGACAATGGTAAATGTCCATAACCGCTCACTGCTCCCTGTTTGCCATTTCAAATAACGATCTCCATTATTTCGAATTACATCACCAGATAGTACAGGTTGGCGCACCTTCCAGCGTCACGCAATCCCACAAGCCAGCCAGCAGCATTAGCCTATCCTCTGTCGGCTTCGTGAAATGCGGAATCCGCTCCTTTCCCTTCTTCAACCACTCGTAGTACCTGTCCAGGGGCTCCATTGAGTATCATGGCGTAGATCAGCCCCTATCTTGCACCCCCACGACTCACCCTTGGCACACGACCGCACAGCGCTTCTTCCCCTTGATGCTCGCCCACATCCCCCCTGACCCCTCTATGAGAGCCTCGCATCGAGCATTGATTGTCTTCAATGACCCATCCTCGTGCTTGCTCCAGTGCGGCACCAGCCCCCACCGCATCGTTTGCATAAGCACAGGCATCGGCTCACCTCCGAGCTGCACCGACACGCCTTGAGCTTGCGCAGGACTCCTCCTCTCCTGAGAGGCATCTTCCGTTGCTGGATAGCTAGAAGGACCTGGTTGTCCTGATGAGCTGCCGGAGGAGCTACTTCCTTCGCCATTCTGTCGCCGTATGACCGGTGCCTGCGAGCGAGGGGCTACGTTGAACCTGCGGTCGAGAGTCGATCAGGCGCAGTGGTCAATGTACATGTGACATGCAGGACTGACCTTGGGATGAACTGGTCTTGGCCCACCCATTCGCCCACCTGGATATTATACCCGTGCATTTGCTGGATTTCATCGCGCTGCCTCGTGGTGGAGACAGTAAACGCATTGCATCAGTCAAAAACCGTAAGTAACGTGGCTCATAAGATCATGACCCTGATCTCACAGGCAGCCCGAGAGCGAACCGTCCACACATGGTAGGGTTTGTTCCGTTGGACGCGCTCAAACTCCAATGTGGGAAGCAAACCGATGCCTTGATGGTGAACACCGACGTCGAATTGACTATTTGCCTGAACAAGTCAGAAGAGGGACTACGATGGCTGGACTGCCTTTATCCGAGTCGATACAGAGCAGGTTGGAGTGCAGAGTTGTGACACAGGGGCGAAAATAGTGGTGGTGGTAGAGACCTGAAGAGTGTACGTGTGGCGATGCACGCCCCCAACAGCCAGCGCCTCTGCTCGCGTCAAGAGAAAATGACGTCATTCCGAGTCATGGCACACGCCCCACGTCTCAATGGCATGGGTTGGCATAAGCTCGTCCCCGGCGTCGTCCTGACTGGCTTGCAAGTGTGCATAGAACAATGACCAACGTAATTACTGTAAACCTACTCCGCCCTAACATACTCATACAGAAGCTCGGCATTGAAACACTTGCAAACGCATTTCAATTCCATGAACGCACTGTCAGCATCGGGGATGCCCTGAACAACAATTCACGGCTTTGTACCCTCTCGAAAGAGCCCTTCATCCAACGCTCTAGACAACTTACACGATGTTATCTATTCCCTGGACAAGGCAAGGCCCGAGAGAATGTTTGTGGGGGAAGCGGAAGGCGACCCTCTGATTATTAGAGACATGGACGTCACGAGAGGCGACGAGAGCGACGATTGTCAGCTAAGTGCGGTTGACCAGTGCGACATTCATCAACAAGGCCGGTCGCTCTGGAAGGCGTGGTTCTTCGCAAAGCTTGGTGAGGATGAGATAGACGAATTGAGGGGGGACGCATGGAGATCGCGATTCAACGGAGGAAGTCGCAATTTGCGCTTGCTCTGAGGAGGTTCGTCTGGCAGTCCGATCCGAGTCGCACATCAAGTCATATAGTCGGTGCACCCTTACATCACTGTGCTACAACGGTTACACTCATGAGACGCTGGAATTAGTGGTTCGCGGGTACTTGTAGGCGAAGCGTGCGTGAATAACAATACATGCAGGGCCGCTACGTAGTGTAGGTAGTAGGCATGTCTAGACTTCCCATCGAAAAATCATCTTCCCGCGCAATTCCCATAAGCCGCCAGTGGGATGTATAGTAAAGAATGACCTCCGCCGTTCGAGAGAGGTGGGAGCCGGGGAATGTCCGTCATCTACAAATAGACCCCATCCAGTCCCAGAGACGTCTGACGAAGTCATCATTGTCGCCTTGATGGCGAAGCCCGGCCAGAGGGGGGTGCACTGTCGTCGTAGTCGCTCCCCTCCGCCATAAGCTCCGCGTGACCCATCCGCGCGAGCTTTTTATCGAAGACCCGATGCCGGTATCCGCTCACGATCCGTTCCAGCAGCTCTGAGGTCGACACACCAGGCGTACGTCGGGTCGGAAGGAATTTACCTGTATGATTGTGAATACATGAGACTGAAGTCCGGGATAGCCATGCTGTGAGGGTACGCACCTTGGTTCTTCACGAACGCATAGACGTCGTCATGGCCGTTCGACACGTACGGATCTTCATCATGCGCAACGTAGTCGATTTGATACTGTAACAAAGTTAGTGCATGCGTAACCACACGAGCAGGTCGAGCGCACCTAGAAAATGGGAATCGTTAAAATGCAATTCATACACGTATAAATAGAAGCGGATTCTCGAGACGAAACACATTCGTCGACGATGCACCGCGGGGTAGCATATTGGAGCATCTGCCAAGTAGACGCACCTTTTCGATAAACTCTTGGTCAATGACCCATGGCGCGTCTGGAATAACTTCATCCACCCATCGACAGTGTCTTACGGCCTCGCACCTGTATATGCCTAGCATGTTATCTGACAATTCTTCACGGAGTACGAAGGGGTAAATGGCGCACCTCTCTGCATGCCGCATAATGGGGATATTCTTGTGCTCGACGCACTGCTCGTCCGAATTCACGCCCACCAGTAAGTGCACCCCTGAAACTCTATTCTTCGTATCCCCCTCTCTGACCGGGAAGGCGAGCTTTGCTTGCCTGAGCTGGAGGGCATGTCCGAAATGGAATAGATCGTAGACCCCGTCGGCGTATACGCGCACAGGACGGTCGGTTGGAGGAGGGCTGATGGGGTATTTGCGCTGGGAGCCTAGAGGATCAGTGCCGGCGATACATGCGCGGGCGAACTCTTGGATGTCGCTTGGGGTGAGGTTTGCAGGGTTGAAGGCCTGGACGGAGATCGGAGCGGGGATTGGTTCGCTGTGGGCGAGGGCAGGAACTGATGACGGACTCGAGGGCCGGGCCTCGTCCTGTGAGATGGAGGGCGTCTCGAGGGGCTGTTTACTCTTTGTGCCGAGTTGATTTTCGGCGCTGGTGGTCTCGAAGGGATCATCGCTCTCGTGGAGGACGGACGAAGAAAGGAAGGGGGAGGTTAAGGTGGAGGCGATGCTGGAAGCGTACCGGGGAGTCTCGCGACCAGGAGGACCACCGCGAGTAGTGATGATACTCTCGACGTCGCCGTCATAGGTCGGAGAGTCGATGCCACCATCGTCGGATGAGACGAAAGTGGCGGCGAGGTGATGACGGGGACGGCCAGGGATAGATTTGGAGTTTTGAGGAGGGCGAGAGGAGGAAGTCGAGGGGCGGGCGTGGGGCGGAGTGGAGAGATGGACGGAGATGGCAGAAGCGCCATCATCGGTGAGGGGATCGTTGTCTTCTTCAGATGCATCGTAGGCGGGGGAATCGAGGACAGGACGGTTGTGAGCAAGAGAATGCTTGGTGCCGAACGACCGTTTAGAATGTAGGACTTTGCGAGAAGCGGGGACGTTGGAGGGGGCAGGGAGAGGGCCGACGGTCACGGGAGAGGAAATGGGGGGAGAGGTTGAGGCGACTGCAGGGGGATCCATTGTCGGTAGTAGCTGCAGACGTGGGGAGGATCTAGACGTCAGAGCACGTCAGAGAGTAGGGGGGGTGTTGTGAACACGTAGAGGAAATGAGGAGAGAAGGCGAGGAGGACGGAGCGCAGATTTGGAAGGAGAGGGAGCGGGTCACCAGCCTGAGCTTGGCTCCATGGATGGGGCAAACTGAGGCGATCGCATCCCGACCACCATCATCCCATCCTCAATTTTTCGCCCACGAACGTTTCTCCCCCTCATTTCCCCACTTTCCCAGGCCCATATCCGACCTTCCAGGATGCATCCGCCGTTCGTGCAGGTACTCGCGCGGCAGTTTATGGGACGCGTCCGACATAAGGCCTGGCCACACCTGCTCCAATCTCTCTCGCCTTCCATACGCGCGCAGCTCCAAGCGCGAGAAGCTCCTGTCAACATCCCATACTCCGCATTCTCCGATCCAATATCTTGGCCCTTAACATGGTCATATTGAAGCGGAGATCTAATTCCGCCCCGCTCCTCCTCCGCCGCGGCCAGTCACGGTTGCAACTTGCTCGCTCGTCTCAAGTCTCGACTGCATTCTCGCCTCGCTCCTGCTTCCTCTCCCTGGCTTTAGATGGACACGAGCGCAAAGAAGATACTCGAGACCGTTTCTATCAAGACTCTCCACGCTTATGGATTCTCAAAGTCTTCTAATCACGCAAACATCCTCCTCGCAGACATCGCCTCCCGCTACCTCGCCAACCTCGCCCAGACCGTCGCAAAGTACGCAGAGCATGCTGGGCGCCATACCATATCAGTCAGGGATGCTGTTCAGGCCATGGACGAGCTAGGTTCCAGCGTTGATGAGTTGAAGGACTATTGCGCGACAGAGTGCAGAGACATGGCCCGTTATGCCACTCATTCCAATAATCTCCACGACTTTAGGGGTGTGTCCCGTCCTTTGCTCATCCAACCGCCTCTTCTTACTCTCCGCGACCAGCTCAACTCGCCGTTGGGCTCAGCCACGATGACGATGACCTCATCCCCCTTGTGTGGGGTCCCGTACCAGAGTCCTCGCCTTCAGAAGACGAGGAAAGTGAAGACGAGGTCAAGGTTGAATCGCCATCCATCGGCACAGCGAACGCAGATGTCACCATAGTCGACGCCGTGTCTGCTGAAGGCGTAGACACTGCGATGGACGAACAGCCAGTGGTACCACCCAAAGAGCCATCGCCACCCCCACGCCGCCTACCCACTCCTCCTTTACCCCCCTCCCCCGTATCCAGGTCGCCCTCTCCCCCACGAAAGCGCCAACGAACTGCCAGTTGGAATGCCCCCGACCACATACCAGACTTCCTGCCACCTTTTCCTGCCGACGGTGAGCCACAGCTTGTTGGCAGTCCGCATCCTATCGCACCCAATGATCCCCCTGGCTTGGTCAACAATACTGGTTCTGTCAAGGCCGAGCGGCCCGCAAGCCCTCCTCTCCAGGCCCAGGTTTCGACAGCCTCGTCGTCGGCAGACTACCTTGCGGTAATACCGTACGAGCAGTCGTCCCTCGCGTCCATGCCAGCATGGCATCTTCCTGTTCCACCTCCGTCCGATGAATTTGGATTATCGATGTCGACAAAGTTGCACTCTCAACCGAATCTTCCCCAAATCCAGCCTGCGCTTCTTGGGGCATATCACCACCTTCTCACGCATCCTCCTTCCTCCAAAGTCGGCACAGTCAATCCAGCCCGCTATCGTGTCGCACTCGCGCTCGTGGAGCAAAGTGAGAAACACAACAGGTGGGACGTGCCAACAACACTGTTCGGCAATACAGCACCGAACCCCCCGCGTGTCGCGCCAATGCCACCAAGCTACGCGATGGCCATCGGGAAGGGGTCAGGGACGGGCAGTGGATCTGGTACACCGGAGGGTGACGGGAAGGACAAAGGCGGAAAGGAGGAGGACAGGCGACCGTTACCGGGAGCGCCTGCGAGGACCATCGCGCCTTCTGACAGGATCGTGCCGAGCATCAGCAGACAAGGGTCGAGGATACCGAAGCTGGCACGGCATGTGCTTTCGGTATGTGCACTAGTCTCAGAGCACCTCAGATGCGGCGCGAGGAGGCCCCAGCTGACCTGGCATTCATCGCGTAGGGTCCTGTCTACGCGCGGACAGTGCGCATCGGTCACCCACCCGTCCTCTCGCGCGGCACGCAGAAGCTCACGTACGGCCCGGGAGTGTACGCGTCATGGAATGCGAGCTTCTCGCCCGCCCCGCCTGCAACGGCAGCGCCTGGGAAAGGCAAGGAGGTGAACGGGCTGACGAACGGGAAGGAGAAAGAAAAAGAGCAAGAGGCCGCTCGACCGTTGCCAGACGCAAGGCTATACGCGACGTGGAATTACGAGCAGAAGCGGTTTGACGAGCCGCTAGTCATCCGGAGACGGATGGGGAGCGTTGCGGGAGGGATCGGAGGGGCGTCGATGGGGAGGACGAGGAGCGAAAGCACGAATGCTTGAATGTCGCGGACGAGCTTGTGCTCAAGTTGCGTTGGACGACCACAGATGGCTTCATGCCGCCGCACGGCCACATCTCCGCCAGGGTTCGATCTCGAGCCGCTGGGTTGATGGCATGGCCTGGCGTGGATGGATACTGGATGGATGCCAGACATTTGCATCATCAGTTTGCAATGGGGACGGGTTTGAGCGCAGGGCTACATTGGGCCGCCGCTCACCGTGCTCGCAGGTGCCTGCGAGCGTTGTAGGATGGACAGCGCAGGATGCTGTGGACCGTGTATTTTTACGGAGTACTTACACTTATTTGCATCGAGAGGACGGAGTGCATAATGGAGGGTCGAGCACTGGAGCACAGATGTGTGGAACGGGACAGGATGCCAGGCACCAAGACCAGTCGCAGGAGGGAGATTCGCAAACCGACGGCGGTCTCGGAGTGATGTGAGATCGGGCAGGCTGATGCACTGGGTGAGCGCCAGGAGCAGTGACTGGACCGAGTCGGCCATTGCTATGGTAGTGACACCCGGCGCTCGCTGCTTTTCCTTATCCTTGGCCCCGCCACCCTCGCCTCTCCCGCGCGTTCATCCTCTTGCCTCCACCCTCTCCGTTCCTTTCTCCAGCCTCTGGCAGGCCAGCCTTTCGTGCTTTTGCATTCCAGTCGCTAGCCGTCTCTCGCTCGTTCACCGCAACCTCAGTTCAGCATGCTGCGCTCTCCACTCCCCCTCCTCATTGCTGTTTTGGCCTTCTTTGCGGGACATGGTCTGTACCTCTCGTGGACATCCAGATGTCCATAAGCGAAGCTAACTGTATGCGTGTTGGATCGTTGTGCAGTCCTTGCGGAGTTGAATGTCACCATCGGCGGCGCGAACATAACTGCGGCCATGTTCTTGAAAACAACCGATAGCGTCCGTACCAATGCTGTCGTACGTGCTCTTTTTCGACGGGCGGCCACCCTTGCTGAGGCCCACTCCGTCGACCCCTACTTATAGTGCAACGATAACTGCACCAAGGCGGCGAATGCGATCAGCGTGCGTTTCCTCCGTCTCCATACAACTCTCACGCATTCTAATGGGTGGGTTCTACCCTGACAACAGGCCTGCGAAGGCAACAACGCCTGCCTTTGCCAGGACGCGACTGGGCCTATCCTGTCTTGCGAGCAATGCATGTTCACCCAGCTCATCGTGCAGAACAGGCGACCTGCCGACTCCCTTGCTGGTCAGACTTCCTCACTGGCCGGTATGTTTTCCGCCTTCAGCGATCCGTTGTCTTTTCTTATGCTGATCTCACCTTCTGCGACAGCGTACACCGCCGCCTGCAATGGAACGACCGAAACTCCTCTCAAGCTCTCGCTCCCCGATAACTGGGATGGTCCATTCGGCCAGGGTCTTACCATGGGCACTACCGTCATCGCCGTTGGCTCTGCGATCATCATTGGTCTGTTCTCTATCACTATTGTCAACAGTATGTAAGGTGACTGCATGTGGATCCGGATATCCTGGGGTAGATGGCAGAGGTACTTTGTTTGTGGCGCACAATGCACGGTGCTGGATCTGGATACCGTTTGCTGTAAAGTAGACCGTGAAGTGTACGGTGTAGGGATCCGATGGCGACATTTCACTTCTAAGCACAGTCCCTCACAGTCCACTGCATGTCCCGGACGACACAGCCATGTTTTTTTCGTCATCCGTTCAACGAGATAGGCTGACCGGAGATGTTGCATATTGAGACCACAGAAGAATTTGAGAAGGTGGTTTGACATGATAATCACCTTCCTTGCTTGGAGACGGGGGGGGATCGGACGGCGTAGAGATGATCAAAGTAGAATGGACGACGCGACTATCCATTGCATGACACAACACAGGGCGGGGAGCAATACAAGGGCGCGCAAAGGGCAAAGGGAGTGGTACACATGCACAGTGATGAGGCTACTGCTACGGGATACTGATGCTTAACAACTGGAACACAACGGTAAGCGTGTGAACGACACAAACACGACGACGAGAGACCGAGGAAAACGATGGCCTATGGAGAAATATAACGTTAGCTTCCATAGTTCTGCCGATGTACTGATAAACAGCGCCAACAAAGTTACCCATATATAGAGAGGAAGCAGAGAACTCGAAGACTTCCAGTACAAGCGGGGGAACTCACCACTGCCAGAGGGCACCGCCTACGCACCCTTGGGGGCCTCCTTGAAGGAGATGGCCTGCTCCTCACCCATAGCAGAGACGATGGTGACCAGGAGATCCTTGCCGTCATCGAAGCCGCTCTGGACATCCTTGCCGAGATCGCCCTCGGGCAGCTTAACATCATCCTTGGGAGTACCATCCTGAGTCATGAGGTTCAGGAAACCGTCGTCGATGTTGACCTAGGCCAGATCTCGTGAGACACGGAGTACGGTGAGAAAGTAGGCACATACGAGCTGGTACTCGTTACGGATGACGTTCGGAACATCCATGTTGTGGGTGGAGGGGGAGATATCCTCCTGTAGGACCATGCAAGAAAGTGGTGAGTAATCGATTGATGAGCGCTTCCTCGGAGAACACAAACCAGTTTTTTTCCGGTGAAGATCTGCAACGAGCATGAGCGGAGGGGGTCTGAGGAGAAAGAAGAAGTGGACGCACATCGATGCCAACCAAGTGGACCTTAGCATGACCGTGCTTGCCCGTCTTGGAGGTGGACATGTCGACGATCTTGCAGGGACGGCCTGTAAAGGCAAGAAGCTCGATGAGTCCCAGAGAGACCAAGAAGTTGAGGAGCAAGACATACCCTTGATGACGACGTGGCCGTTCTTGCGAAGGGCCGAGCACTGCATGGGGAAGGTGGTGGAAGCCCCAGCATTGGCCTGAGGAGGGGGATGAGTTGTATGAGCATCGGGACGGAGTAGATCTAGGCGAGGAATGGAGATAAGGGGAAAGAATAAGCACCTGCTCGAAGTTGTGGTTGTGCTGCTCGTCGTCAGACATGGTGGTGGGTCGTATAGGGGGTGGTGTGGGGAGAAAGAGAGAGGAAGACGGAAGCGATGGGGAGGAAATGTCTAGAGCGGGAGAAGGAGAGACGAGAGAAGAGCGCAATGGCCGCTCCTCGCCAAAATATTACGCGTGTCTTCATCAATTTTCCATCTCCGCATCGCCCCCCCTCTGCTATCCGGACATCCCCGACACCCCGCCCGCACACCCATATCCAGTCCTCCCCCCGGCCGGACCCTTGCTCTCCCAACCGGCTCCGGACCCGTCCTCGGCACACGGAAAAGCAGTGCTGCTACTGTATGAGCTTACCGAGTCCGAGACTCAGACATCTCTCCCTCCATCCTCCGCAGTTTCCTCCTCCTCCTCTCCTCCCTTCACCATGCATCCCTTCGGCGGCACACCCAAGTGTCCGAAATGCGACAAGTCTGTTTACGCCGCAGAACAGGTCCGTCTTACGCTCTCTCTCCAGAACATCGCTTGTTCATGCCGGTTTCGGCTAGATTATGGGCCCCGGGCGCAAGGTACGATCCCTGCATGGCTCTTCCTCCCGTTGCCCCGCTC
Source organism: Ganoderma multipileum BCRC 37180 (assembly GCA_000338015.2). Classification (NCBI taxonomy): domain Eukaryota; kingdom Fungi; phylum Basidiomycota; class Agaricomycetes; order Polyporales; family Polyporaceae; genus Ganoderma; species Ganoderma multipileum. Next base: position 99,210 of record BACB01000190.1, on the reverse strand, counting down.
ATTTTCGCTCAGTTGTACCATAAGGCATGTCCGAAACCATGCCTTGACTCACTCACTCTACTTAACTCTCCTGGAGTAGTCTTGTCTCCGATGCAGCTCGTGTGACAAACGCCTTGACTCCTTTAGTCTGGTCGAGCATGACGAACAGGTGCGCATATGTCTTCTCCGGAGACAACGTGAGTCTCATGTTCATCTCCCCCTCGCTTTTCCCGCTCCTTTCAGCCCTACTGGTACGTACCAGTTCCGCATATTCTCGCATCCCCCTAAGTTTCTCTTAGCAAGATTTGTCACGTCAAGCTCTTCGGCACTCGAGACCTCCGCCATGGAAACCTGCCTCACCGCGATGACATGGTGCGTTCACATACCACTGGAGATAGCGTCGGCACCTCCAGCAACCGTGCGGCCTCTCCTCCTTCGCTTCCTGCCCGCTCCGCCACCGCCGCAGGAATTACCCAACCGCAGCCCCTTCGCGGCCATCAAACCGGAGACGCGCTCAACAACGGCAGCTCCAGCAAGTCGCCACCTCCCCTGCTCTGGCCCAACAGGACAGTCAGTCCTATCAAGGGCACGTCTTCCCTCCACACCCTGGATGACCTTGCCGAAGAGTTTGACGGAGCGGAGATAGCAAGTCCAGCCGACGATGACGGCGAGAGGGCGCAGGCAATGCAGCATGTGAGTCTCCACGGGTCCGGGACATATGGCACAGGAGGTGCCAGAGCAGTCTCTCCCACCTCGAACGGATATGCGAGAACGACGTCCTCAAGGACGATCTCCGTGCCGCTCGCCCCCACCAGGACGGGCACGCGTTACGGCGCAGCGCTTGGCGGTCCCGCCGCGGCCCCTCTCGTTCCGGCGATGACCGGCCGCCAGTGGGGGGCTGGTACGCCAAAGTGCCCGCGGTGTGGCCAATCGGTGTACTTTGCGGAGCAGGTCAAGGCCGTGGGCAAGACATGGCACAAGGCTTGCTTGAGATGCATGGAATGCGGGAAGACGCTGGATAGCGGCCAGTTGGTGGACAAGGATAACGAGCCCTTCTGTCGTCGGTGCTACGGGAAGGTACGTCTACCCATCCCCACTGTACTACTCGTGCGTTCCGGCTCAATGGATCATACATGCTCTTCAGAAATTTGGACCTCAGGGGAGCGGGTATGCCTTGCTCGGTAAACCTGGTGGCTGAGCGACCGTCAACCACCAGTGTTCCGCGCTTTCTTACCACGTTTTGCCTTTACTCGTCTACGTTATGACTATCTCTTTCCATGTATACCTATATCTCGCTGTTTCGGTGTGCCGTCTAAACACATGAATGCTAAGGTATCCCCGGTGATACATGTAAGTGACGTTAACGTATACCTTTCCAGACGAAGGTCCTCAACTCAAACAAAATCATAGCTTGTATACCACGCAGCTCCCCACGTCAGATTCGCTCAAGCTCAGGTCACGAAGAAAGCGTTCATTGCAGCGAACAGACCTGTGATTGACGTTTACGTTCGACCTGCATAAGTACAACAAGCCACGCGAAGTTTTTTACGGTGTCCACACTCAGGCGTAGATAATTAGTTGCCCTTCCGCAACGTGCCATTCCGCCCGCGCTCCGCCAACGTCCAAGGGGCGTTCGCGCTTGAGACGCATGGCAAACATCGCACTATCGCTCTTGTCGGCATCGTTGAACAGTTTCTGGATGTGAGCATCAGGTTGCGAGAGGTCTAGGTCAAGAGCGTAAGAAGCGGGCTCAGGGGCAACGAAGATCAGTCGACGAGATTCGAGATCGAGGGTGGTATCCGGTATGGATGCTCGTGTCTGTAGAACACCGAAGTGGGCCCATCGGAGTTAGCAAATTACGAGCCGCGATTGATGATGAGGCGACGTCAAATGCGACCAGTCCGGTGGCGAGTGCGAAGCAACGTGGACGGAGTACGTGGATAGTGCGGGTGACAAGAGTCGAGAGGCCGCACGTTGGGCGCGTCAGCCAAGGAGATCGAGACAGCCCGAGGACGTGGTGAGCCGTATCCGGGAAATAAACGGAAGGAAGTGGAAATTAGGACGTACGAGGTGAGGGACCGATAACGCAATGCGAAGATGGCCGTCATCTGTCGGCGACCAGCTGAGACCCGCGAGATTGGCAGTCGGGCTCGGGGCCAGTTTTGGCTGGACGACTGCTTGAGATGACCCGGACCCAGACTTAAGGATACCCTTGGGTGCCTTGGAGCGTGTGGTGGATGAAGAGCGGGGTGGGGCGGGAAGCTCTTCTATCAGCGGTGCGCCGGCAGATTTGCTGGTGGCGGCAACAGCAGCGCTTCTATAGAGAGACGTAGGGACTAGAACGGAGCGAGAATGGAGCTTGCCCTTGGAGGCGATATTGGGTGTCCCGATTTGGCGCGAAAGAAGAAGCGAGTGCTGGGCCTCGATCCGCTGGAAGGCCAGTTCTGGAAGAGAGGGTAGTAAAATGAGCCAAAGGAACGTAGGACGAGTGGTGCGGGAAGCGAACAGCAGTGGAGAGAAGAGGGCAACTGGATGGCGCAAAGGGCGGATCATAAGAGGAACATACCTATGAGGAAGGTTTTGAACTCATTGGACCGTAATGCGCGGGACTTGAGAGCAGAGTTGAAGATACAGTCGAAAACCACGGAGGGCTTTCCAGCTGCAGGTGAGAAATCAGCGGCCACCAATTGATGTATGGGTCGAGGTGGAACGTGGAGCACACCTTTGTCCGAATCTGAGCGAGGATCTGAGACTATGAGGGGAACGAACCATTGAGTCGCATCTCCGGGAAGATTCGTAGATGGATCGGCCATAGCATGGTCGATAGCTGCATCGCTTCCGTTCGGTGGGGGAGGGACATTTGAATCCCAAGCAATATTCACGAATATCTTCAGACCAGTGGGGATGTTGATAGGCGGGGTCGAAGGAGGGTCAGAAGATGACTGGGAGAGAGAGGCGGAGGTGGGGAAAGAGACAGAGTTGAGTGCGGTGGACTTGACGCAGAAGCCGGGAGAAGGAGAGAGGGAAACTCGCGTTGTGGCAGCCATATCCGTAAAGTGCGGCAGGACGAGACCACTGGCAGAGCTGGCTGCTGGCAGACAAGGGCAGACAAGGGCAGACAGCCTGAGCCAGAGGGGCCTATAAGGTGGCTGTGCTGCTCCTTAAACCCGTTTGTTACTCTGTAATAGTCGCTTTGATTACCGAGGTTGTCCAGGACCATATTAACGCTATAGTTGGATGATGAATATTGTCGCCATGTCTGCACTCGCGACTGACCAGGACACTGGAGAGCATCCTGGGTCGAGTCAATTGCGGACGCAGTAGAGAACACACGCCTCTCTGCAAGGAAAAAAAGCTGCCCATCGTCTGACTCACTTCCCGACGCCTTGCCAGCACACCTGCAGATCTTCCCTTCGCTCTTTTGCTGCCCACCATGGCCGCCCCCTCCCAGCTCCAGAAGACCCCCTTCCGTTTCCGTATGCCTCTCTCCACAACTTATACCCCCACATGCTCCCACTGACTTCCCCATCTTTCCTTCTCTCCAGCCCTCCCAGAGCGAGACATGCTCCTCACCGACGATACCGTCACCCCCGTCCCCGACGATGAGCAGAAGATGCAGACTTACATCCAGGACCGCCGAGTCATAGGCGTGCGTCTTCCCCTTCCTACATCCCCTCGCCCCGCTCTCACATCTAGCCCCCTCGCCCTTGTCATCGTCGTCCATTTCTTCCCATCGCTTCCAGTACGATCCCCTCGTCCAGCCCGCACTCCTTCGCCACGAGATTGTCTCTTCCCAGCGCTCCCTCGCCACTATCGCCTCTGCTCGCTTCTCTGCAGCAAGGATCCTCGCAGGCCAAGATGATCGCCTCCTTGTCGTCGTCGGTCCGTGTTCCATTCACTCGACCGCCCAGGCCATCGAATACGCCAACCTTCTCAAGTCAAAAATCCCGGAGTGGAGCAACCTCCTGATCGTCATGCGCGCTTACTTGTTCGTACCCCCATCTCACTGTCCTCCCTTCCTTCCTTCCTGCTCACTGCCACTCTACTTTCCCAAAGCGAGGTGATGTTTTTCCTCTTGTTCGCGCGCCCACCGCGCCGTCCTCACGCCCGCCCCTCCATCAGAAACCGCGTACAACCGTTGGTTGGAAGGGCCTCATCAACGACCCCGACATCGATGGTTCCTTCAAAATAAACAAGGGTCTCCGCCTCGCCCGTCAGTTGCTCTGCGATTTGACCGAGCTCGGTGTCCCTGTCGGCTCAGAGCTCCTCGACACAATCTCGCCTCAGTACATCGCCGACCTCATCTCCTGGGGGGCCATTGGTGCACGCACAACCGAGTCCCAGCTCCACCGCGAGCTCGCGAGCGGCGTGTCGTTCCCCATCGGCTTCAAGAATGGCACGGACGGAAGTGTATGTGCAACATCTTCTCCGCTTGACTCTTTATACTGACGATGACTTCAATCCGGCACATCGGTCCGGACCAATATTCGCTATACATCAATTGTGATTTGCAGATGACCGTTGCAGTGGATGCGATGCGCTCCGCCTCGAACCCACACGCGTTTATGGGTGTCACTGAGCAAGGTCTTGCTGCCATCGTCAAGACCCGTGGAAATCAGGTCCGTCTTCACCGCGTGCCTCGAACGCTGGTTCCCGGATGGCTGAGTCTCGCTACGACTTCGTGCCTTTTTAATTCTATAGGACGTGCACGTCATCCTTCGTGGAGGCACCAGAGGTCCCAACTTCGCATCGGAACATGTCAAAGCCGCCGCCGCCTCGATTGAGAAGGCGCGCCCCCAGTTCCACCCGTCCATCATGATCGACTGCTCCCGTACGTCCTCTTTCCATCGCCATTTTTCATTTTACCATTCGAATCGCTTATTCACCTTCATGCACCCACTCACCATGCCATGTTTCACCGACGCATCCTCCTTCACCTTGTGGTGCGTGCCTGTCCGGACTGTCACTGTCGTCGCGACTCGCAACGGTTACGTCGTGCTCGTTCCCCGCCCCCCCCCCCCCCCCGCTGCCCCGTTGCAGACGGAAACTCGCAAAAGAACCACATGAACCAGCCGAAGGTTCTCACAGACATCTGCGCGCAGCTTGCGGCCGGCGAACGTCATATCACCGGCGTCATGATCGAGTCGCACATCAACGAGGGCCGCCAAGACGTACCCCCCGAGGGTCCCGCTGCGCTCAAACACGGGGTGTCTATCACGGACGCGTGCGTAGACTGGAACACGACTGTCACGATGCTTGACGAGCTCAACGCTGCCGTGGCGAGGCGACGGGAGAAGCTGCTCGAGCAGGGTCTGAGCAAGCCCGCGCTCAATGGGTCCGCGTAGACTTGCGTACATACTTACGTCAGATCTATGTGCCGGTAATGTGCGCAGGAAGGAGGCCGAGGCGGCGCGAATCAGTCGCAGTTAGACGTGTGTGTCGGTGATGGAGGATTGTCGGGGGTGCCGGGCCGTCATGGGAAGATGTTTGAGTGTTTGCAAATGTATTGTATGTAGAACCAGGGACGAGATCTGCAACATGAGAAGGCGCTGTGAAACGAGATCTTCTATGGAAGCGCACCCGAGACCTCCATAGAGTGTTCGATGCAACCACACACATTCAAGACATTGCAAACCTACTTGGCGTTTGAAACGAGTGCTGGCTTTGGCTTTACGGCCATACTGGTGGCGACTTTGAACGGGCACTAACTCAGTCGCAAACAGGCTGGTGGTATAGAATCTGGTACGAAGAGTAGCTGATATTCCATTCCTTAACTTATCCGACAGCGGGAGCTGTACACTAGATGTGCCATACGTGTAAGTATGCGTATACGATCTCTAGAGCGGTTGCTTGGATCACAAGTGTCCTCTTTCCATTGGATGCAACTACCTCAGCGTCTGCTTTGGACCTTCTCCAGAGTCAGACGTCTAGGCGATCCCACCATAGATACCCGTACGTAGAGTGGATCATAAGAAGGGTGACTGTAAGTAGTTAGTAGACAGATATCGATATTAATTCGGGGAAAACCAAGACAGATAGGGACACAGAGAGATGCGCGAAGCGCGCGTCCGTCCGTATAAGTACGACGACGGCAAGAGATAGGACAAGACGATAGATACAGCAGACAGACGTCTATATGTACGTCCAGCGGTAGCAGGATAGTGGGGGTACTAGATACACACAGAGAGCGGCGTTTCTTCCTTCCTTGCGACTACGGTCCTGTTGAAAGCGCATATATAAGCCATTGATCCTGAACAAACATCAGCTGAGGGAACGGAGGGAACGCACCAGTCCAGATTAAATAACATAGATAGAGCATTAGGTGTACCGAGATTGGGCCTGCCAGAGACTAGCGGTACCTTTTGGCGTGATACCGTTCTCAGCGTCGACGAAGCCGACAGTAGGGTCGTTGGTATTGCTGATGTTGCCACTACCGTTCCGGCGCACGGGGGCGGCCTGGGCGTTGCGCGCAGTGGGCGAGGTCCTTGTAGATGAAGACGACGATGTGTAAGTCTTGCTCTCCTCCCCGTCGAACTTCCAGATCGAGCCGACGCTGGCGCGTCCGAGGGAGCTGAATGACGATGAGCTGCCCTTGCGCACCTCGGGGCTAGACAGCCCGCGTCTGCACGGGGACGGCAGGAAGGACACGGAGGACATCCCGGGGGCGAGGACGTAGTGGGCGTCCTCGGATGAGCCGTCGTTGGAGAGATCAGCAGAGGAAGACGAGGCCGGGGACGAGGACTGCGAAGGCGAGTGCACGATCTCCTGGAGGAACGACGGGAGAAGGTTATGTGACTCAGCAGGACTGCACATGATAATGTTGCCATGCGGTTGCTGCACGATACGCGAAGCACGCTCGGATCCTATCACCTGCTTGGGTGCCACGGACGTCTCATAGATCGGATCCACGACGGGATCTCCGAGGGGAAGAGGCGGGAGGAGGGGCGAGGGCGACACAGGACGGCTGCTGCCGAAACTCCGGCTCCGTCCGTCGGTAAAACGAGCCTGTTGAGCGGGCGCACTGGACGGAGGGGCTTGAGGTTGGCTCGGCTCATCGGGGACGCCATCCAGGTTGAGGGCATTGAACTGGGTCGCGAGCACGTTGGCGAGGAGAGCGATGCGCTCCGCCTGAACAGTCGCGGAGATCGAGTCGCCGTTTCCCTCCGCGTCTGTACCATAACGTTAGCTATCCGGTAAGATAAAAACAGCGGAGGGCCAACGACATACAGGGAAAACAAGTCTGGCAGACCTTGCGGCGGCGCCAGTTATGATAGTTGCACTTCCCACACAGCCAATCGCCGGGTTGTTTCTCTGCCGCACCCTTGTTGCCCGTGTTGATGATAGGCGGGTACTAAGAAGGGTGGTGAGATTATGTAGGGACACTGAAAATGCTCGGGACGTACTGTCGTGAGGGCGGAGTCGATGGGGCGGATCTGACAAGGCTCTGGGAGCGGTTCGTTATCGGGCCAGTACATCACGCACGGAGAGAGTGGATCGCGAGATATGTTGCGCACTCTGCCGCCTACGCTGAGAGTGCGTCCCGACGGAGTGAGAGACGGATACTGCGGTGGCGGGGGCTTGGATGCCATCTGGGCATGAGCGGCAGCGAGGGCATTGGCGGTAGGGTGAGAGGGATATGCTGGCGCTGCAGGTCCAGTGGGAGCCGAAGAGACCGTTGGGTTTCCTTGTGGGGCATTGAATCGCCCTGCAAACCGTGGAGAAGGGGCTGCAAGCGGGAATGCGGGAGACAAGGAAGAGTCCCCTGGGAGTGCGGGTGTGGACCCGGTGCGCGGACGACCGCAAGCTATGCATATTGTGTTGCGCCTGGTGCGAATATTGAGTGAGTGTCTGGTGCGGAGTGTGACGAGGACTGACTGGAAATTGTGGGCGCAGCAATTGGGAGCGGAACACCTTTAATGAATTACAGAGATGAGCAGAGCATCGAGGGCGGCAGACACTACGACTTACATCCAATCGCCGAGTCGGAAGCTAGTCTTCGGGTTAGGCGGATTGCTGGATATGGTGTAGGAAGACAAGCTGTCGCCGCCAGAATCCATGAAGGGAGTCTGACTCGTCGGGCGGGCGAGAGGGCGGATCTCGGCGGAATGCATGCGTGTTGACGGATGAGGAAGCTCAGGTCCCTGACACGAAGACAATTGAGTGAGAAAGGTGCCGGTGGATGGAGATAGGGAAGAACCTACGGGTGGGTTCGAAGGAAGTCGCCTCGCCGCGGGAAGGAAGGCAAGGTCGGCCTCAGCCGCGGGAGAGACTGAGAAAATGTCGCAGGATAAACTCTCGGCAGCGCGCGCCTGAATGCGGTTCAGCATGCAAAAAATGGCACATGGGGGGTGAAGAATATACGTACATCGGAAGAGGAGGTGAAAATGGCCCATATGGCGCTGTCGTCGGCGTCAGGGTGGGGGAAGACGGGCGTTGGCGTTTGGAGGTTCAGCTGGGATAGGGTTCGGGTGTGGGTGCGTATTCGGAAAACGCCCAGTGTGGATAGACATCAGATTAACATACCTGTGAGCAGCCGTGCGAAAACAAGTTCCAGAGAAGATCCTTGGGAGTCGACCGGAGATTGGACAGCTGCAATGGACGCCGACGCGACGTAAACGACGTGATCACTCGGACGGCGGACGGACAAACGTACTCGGACGATGGCTAACGGGGCCTGGGGTAAAATTTCGCGTGTGCCTTGGCTGGGAGACGCGGGGAGCGACAATACGCCGCGATGCGGGGGAGGGAGGGGGCCAGCTGCAATGCTCTCGCGCCGGTTGAGGGCGTGACGGTACGAAGATTGGCCAGTAGATGGGTGAAGCGGGTGTTGGAGTGGCATGTTGATGGGGTATTAGGCGGATTTGGGGTGGATAGAGAGAGTGAGAGAGCGTGGGTCGGGCGGGGAAGGGAGTAGTTGGTTAAAAGAGCATAAGGTATAAAGGAAGGAGGAAAAGGCCAAGGTCGTGTGTGTTCGTGGAGGGCGTGGTGAAAGTAAAAAGAAGGAGAGGCGAGTCGGAGGGGGGATCGTCGTCGCGTTCAGGGCCGAAGGAGGATGCGCAGGAGGATCATGGCTGCCCCTCTGTCCGCCCCGGCCCAATCTGAAAATCAAGCCTGCAAAAATGGAGGCTTGTAAATTTCTCCGACGGACACGCTCCTCGCCGCGCCAGACCTTCCCGTCTGCAATCAGCCAACACGCCCCTCGATCCCAGAAAATCACCGCCAGATCTCCCCCGATCGGTCGTCGTCGCCTTCACCGCCTCCCTCCCCCGCCACACGTCCCTCGCTCCTCCCGACCCATCCCGTCGTCCTCGATTAGCTCGCCTCCCCGCTTTTCGCCTCAATCGGGGAGCTACTTAGTCTGCATCATCCACCGACTACTTCGGCCACTGACTGTTTCAGAACACATATCGCCGACATTGGAGTCTGTTCGTCCGCGTCAGCAAAGATGTCTGTGAATAATGCGTGTCAAGGAGAGTGTCGGATCGCTGTTCCCGAGCATGCGCCACCGATTTCCTCTTTCGCCAAGGGCCCTCCCTCACGTGGCCGTGTTTGTGCTCGGCTACCGCTCGTTCAGCAGTGTGCGTGCTTCTCTTTTCGTTTCTCGGCCATCCTTGATCCATTGATCGCTTCTTGTCCGAGAGTCGACCACGCGATGTTTGTGTTTCAACCGTGTCGCCACCATACTGTAACTTGCCTTTCTTTCCGTAATGATGGCCATGCTCTCCGACGTCGACGGCAAGTAATCCTTATGACTCACTGCGAATTCACCAGCACGGTTGAAAGAAAGCGCGCTGATGTACTTAGACTCCCCGTCTCAGTCGATGCGACAGTCGCAAAGTTGTCAAGCGCTCGTGTCGGCTGCTAGTAAGGTACCGTCGCGCTCAACTAAGTCGACAACACACACACCGGAGAAGGAGTCTGCCCTGCATACTTAAACGTCCAAGATTTTCGAGTTTGCATCCCACAACATTGTCCACTCTACTTATGTAGGAGGTGCCGGGCATCCAGACGAGTGTCGAACCTGTCAATGTCACTTTTAGTGCCTAGTTACAAACAACCGTTTGGATCTTGCTACTGAAACACCATCCACCTACGCATTTATGGCGTAGTCGGATAAAAGTTTCAACATATTGAACCACATCCATTCCTTACCCGAGGCCTCCACTGACGTCGTTCACTTCCATCCCAAACAAACAGCCCGCATTCTTCGTCATACTCCTCTTGTCATACCACGGATTAGACAACATACTCCCACTCCGACGGGCCCGCATTGCTCTCTACTCCGAGCAGCCCCTACTGCACACATACACACAAGGTCTCAATATTATTGCTCGCTCTTGCGAGGGTTGGTCAACCATCATCAACACACTCCACTTACTGTGGGCCTTATGTTAATCTTCGGGTCACTTACTCCACTACTCGCTTACGCACAAAGCACCAGGCTGGGCATGGTTTACGAGGCGCGTGTATCACCACCTCTCGAATCGTCGTGAGAACACGAGCTCGGACTCAAGCTCAGAGGGAGGAGCCGACTAGATCGTAAACGTACACGGTACTAGTAGTGAGCGGAAGAAACTGAGATGAGAGTGATCGGACAGGCACAGACACATGAGACAAATGACATAGTGAGAGGAGAGACGAGAGACGAACAGACGAACATGCACAGCGAACAAAGAAATACGAGGCCACACGTGGGCAGGGGGATGGGGGGACGGGAGACGAAATAAGAGCCTGACGAGCAAGACGAGGCGCACTAGCAATCGGAAGTATGCGAGACGCAACACATCGAACAAACCACCACCACCTACGCAATTACAGTTGATAACTACCTAACATCCCAAGGATGGGCTTCAGCACCTGCTCTGAGGAGCCGTTTACTGCCAGTACCCCTGCTGCTGCCTGGGTTGGTACGAGTAGAACGCGCTCCCATCCGAGCCGCCCTGGGGGTACCCAAGGTGTCCCTGCGGGCCCTGGCCCTGCGGTTGCTGGCCCTGCTGGCCCTGCGGCCCGGCGCCCTGGCTCGCCGCGAACCTCTGCGCGTAGAAGCTGCCTTGGCCCGGCTGCTGCACCCCGCGGCCGCCCTGCGGGCCTTGGCCAACGCCCTGGCCCACCCCAACACCTCCTGCGACGTCTTTCACGCCAACGTTCGCGCCGTACGGCTTGTACGCGTTCTCGGGGGAGCCCGCGGCCGCGCGCTGGCCGAGCGCCCCAGGGGGCCCGCCAGACGGCGCCGAGGACTGGGAAAGACCCATGAAGCCCTGCATGCCCTGCGAGCCGGCGCCGTAGAGGCCCTGATGCTTGCCGTACTCGCTCGACGGCAGGCCTGAGCCGACGTTCTGGCCGACCGAGTGCTGGTGCTGGGTGTGATGCGCCTGGTACCCGCCCAGGTCGTCGTAGGCGTTGCTCGGGTGCTGCTGGTGCTGGCCATACAGACTCTGGCCGTACGGGCTCTGGGGCTGGACGGAGCTGGGGCCTTGCACCTGCTTGGCGGCGGGGCTTGGAGCCGACTGCGGCCCGGGGGGGCCCTGGAAGACAGTCGGGTACTTCACGAACGGCTGAGGCACACTGTACCCAGAGTTGTACGGCGAACCGTAGTACTGGTTCTGAGGATACGGCGGGTAGTAGTAGGGGAGCGGAGGCGGGTACCCTTGCTGAGGACCTTGGCCAGCGTTTGGCTGCCCCTGGGAACTCGACTGCGACGAAGGCCCGGCGGGGTGTTGCTGTGAGCTCTGAGCGCTTGCTGGAGGAAGGCCAGGTGCAGCATGCGGTTGTTGTGAACCAGGAAGCGTCTTGCCGAGGTCGTCATGAACGTGTGCGGTGCGGTTGCCGAACCCTGTAGGTCCCGAATACGAATCGTAGAAGTTGCGCTGCGACTCCCCATATCCGTAATCTGCCACTCCGAAGTTTCCGAGATGAGAGCCCTGCCCTTGGTGTTGACCGAGTTGGCCGAATGCGCCGTATGGGCTGTCTTGGTTTTGGCCAGCGGGTGGGGTGGGAGAGTGGAAGTAGGGTGCCTCCGGCTGACGGAAATACGAAGAAGGCCCTCCGAGGTTCTGACCCTGGCCAACAGTCGCAGGTTGTTGCTGTTGCTGCTGCGAAGCAGAGGGAGCAGTGTGCTGCTGTTGCTGCTGCTGTTGTTGCTGCTGAGACTGAACCTGGTCGAGATGGGTCGGCAGCCCATGTTGACCGTAAGAATGGTGAGTCTGCGTTTGAGGCTGTTGAGTCTGATGGCTAGCAAGCGACGGTTGTGACTGTTGGGAGTAGGGAGAGATAGAGGCGGCGGAGCTCGAGGGAAGTGTCGTTTGACTGGAAAGAGAGGGTTGAGTAAGAGACGTGGGAAGAGCGGATGGCTGGGTCTGTTGGGACACAGCAGGCAACTGCGGCGGCTGTTGGGGTTGAGAAGGCTGCTGTGATGGTTGAGAGATCGACGACTGGAAGAGCGGTGCGGAGGGCAAGGAAGTTTGTGAGGGTGCTGATGTAATCGGTGTGACTGGCTCTTGTGGTTGAACGACAGGCGCAGGCGCAGGTTCGGGAGCAGCAGGTTGAGCAATGCTTGGTTCCGCCGGAGCCGGTTCTTGTCTACAGCACATGCGTAAGCATCCTGCAAACGATCATGGTGTAATAAACGTACGTGGGTCCATCGAAATCCTCGCCGCCAAGGCTCAGACTTCCGAACTGCATACCGATCTTCTCGATGCCGGACCCGAAACTTGCGGGGAGAACAACCGGTTGGTCAGTGGTCTTGAACTTGGCAGCCGTCCGATGGGCCGCAGGCGTTTGCCTAGTCGCCACCGAGGGCGTGAGGGGTTTGGGGGGAAGAGCAGCAGGGGATTCGGGTGCAGATGGTTGGACAACAACGCCAGGAGGGACTGTAACGGGTAGAGGCTCTGGCGCAGGTTCCTCGGAAGGGGTGGGTTCCGGCTGGGTAGGCTTGGTCTCCTCCGCCGCAGAAGGAGCGGAAACCGACTCAAGTTGCTGCAGCACACGAGGTTCATCATCCCACGTCGGAGCCTGGACAGTCGTTGGTTCCTCCCAACCGGTCGTAGTAGAGACGGCTTCTGTCGCCTCTGGAGGGGTCGTTGGCTCGAGGTATTGTACAGGTGCCGGCGGAGGTGTGGAGACTGTCACAGGCGCGGGGGCAGGAGCAGGTCCTGGGGGAGGAGCCGGCTTCTCTTGTTTCCTAAGGCCTTGATGTCAGTTGGATGCTCGCGCTGTGAAGTACTGCCCAGGCTTACCGTGCAATTTGCGCCCACGAAAGCTTCGAAGTGGCTGGAGTGCTCACGACCTTGGCTGGTCCCGGGGTAGGCGCCTGAACGGAAGCAGGCGTGACCACGGAAGCGGCGACGGCGCCATTGATAGCAGCCGTGTCACCACCCCACGTAGCTGGCGTACTGGAGGACCAGGCGGAAGCTTCAGCATCAGGGTCGGGAGCTTCTCCGTTGGCGGGGGCGGGAGCCGTGGACTCAGCGGCGGTAGAGTCTTTGGGAGTCTGGGCAGAGACAGAAGGTTTGGCACGATGACCATTGACCTCGTGGTGAGCCCCACGAGCACCAGCACCGCGTGCGGCGCCGCCGCGGGGACCGCCCCTGGCAGGGCGCCCGCCACGCCCACCACGGTGGTCACCACGGTCCCTCCCAGCAGAATCCTTTGAGTAAGAAGGAGAAGACGTGGGCTTTTTGTCCTTCTTGCGAGTCACTGAGCCCCATTGCTCCGCACGGCCTGGACCGAGCAAGATGAGCAACGCGTCAGACAAAAACAGGGCAGAAAGACGCGAAAGCAGACGCACCGTCGATAATCCTCGTGGACGCAAGTTCAGCATCTCCTCCAACTTCCAACAGGAGCGAGTGGAGGTCTAAAGGGAGAGGATGAGCGATGTCGGAGGGTGAGGCATGGACGTGGCGCACCGTCGTATGACCATGCAGGGAATGCTTCTTGGAGCTGTTTTGCTTGCGTGTGGTATTTGTCGGTAGGCGTGTCTGCCTGTGCCTGAGACTTGCGGAAGTTTGAGGACTTGTACATTGTGGGCGGAGCAGACGTCGGCGGAAACGCTTTTTTCTGCAACGGGAGGGAGAGGATGAGGAGCAAGGAGGCGCGGCGAGGGTGTGTGCGCTAGTTACCCGCGCCTCGCTCCATTTTCGTCACTTATCGCCGCGCGTCGGGACTTATTCGCGGCTTATCCGACGCCTATCTGGGTTTATCCGGAGGTTGTCAGCACAAAAATGTGCGACAAGTGCTGTGCCTTGGGTCGGGCGTCGGTCGCAGTCGCAGTCGCATCAGCTCCCCTTCCCCACACAGCGACCTCGCGAGCTCCTCTCTGAACCCCCTGCTCGACGCGCCCACCGTCCCCCGCCCCGACGCACGCCAGGCATGCCTCCCTCGAAGGGCCGCCCGCCGAATCTTCGCTTAGAGACAAACGCCGTAAAGCACCCTGCCCGGTCCAATACCATCATCGAACTCGAGACTCCAATCGACCAGGTAGACGACGACGACCTCCTCCAGCTTTCTTCTCCTTCGACAGCTTCCTCCGATTCCCCGGTCGAATACCAATCCACCCTCGAGACCGACTCCGACCCAAACTCAGACGACATTTCCAAGGATCTCGCTCTCCTTGAGCAACTTCGGAAGAGTGTACAAAAGAACTTGAAGCTACGGCCCATCCGCTCCGCTACCTCCAGTCTCCGTGCACAAGCACAAGATTCTTCCCCCTTCACTTCTTCCTGGCAGGACGCTCGGGACAACCGATCCCCTAGCCCGAGTTCCAGTGCGAGCCCCGCAAGTATCTACTACACCCCCACTTCTGCCCTCTACAGTGATGCCGACGACTGGACGTCATCGTCTTCCGAGTCGTCAGTATCGCGTGGTCTCGATGCTGCCATCCTCCTTGCACGCCTCTCTGCCCCGACACGCCCGCTCCTTATTGATACCCGTCCCACGGCCGCATACCTTGCGAACCATCTCGAATACAGCGTTAATATCCACACCATCCCTTCCCTCATCCTTAAACGCTCAAGAAAGCCTAACGGCGGCTTGCACGACATCTCCGCTCTCCGCCAGTGGATCACCACGGATGAAGGCAAACGCATATGGGACGATATTATGAATAACGGTGACTGGGACGGGGATGTGCTTGTGTACGATGACCACATGGACGACCGGGATAGGACCAACCCCCATGCTACTTCCTGGATCCTCCTCAACCTAGTCGAGCCTCTCCTTGAACACGGCACGGCTGACTACCTCCAAGGCGGCTTCTTCGCAGCGCAACGGCACCCATATCTCAAACAGCGCATTGTCTCAGACCATGCCAAGGAGCATCATCAGCCCACCAAGACGCAGAGGGCTAACGGCAAGCTCGGAGGTCTTTTCCACTTGGATATCTCTGTTGCCACTCGCCCACGCGACCTCCCCGAGCTCGAGCGGTCTGCAGTGTCGCCAAAGCCCATGATGCCTGCAGCAATAACACACTGGCAAGACACATCAGACCACACAGCACCATCCCCCGCACCATCCCAACTCACCTTCTCACGGCCACCACCCCCTCGTCGCCCAAGTGTTCCCACATTGCGTAAACTAGACACCAAGTCTGCTGAGCGGTTGAGCGCCAACCTTCCCAAACTCCAAATGCCGCAGAAATCTGCCACACTCGCAGCGCCTCCAGCTGAGGGTGGTCTTCGTTCGAGATCCCGCTCCCCGTCGCACCTACGCCTTGACCTTCCACCACTATCACCTCCAGGATCCGCCCGTCTCCTCTCCGCATCTCCCAGTTACAACTCCGAATTCCTCCCGCCACCATCGCCATCGTGGGGCCAACCTGGCACGCCTCGTATGCTACATTCCCCATCAACACCCATGTCACGGTCTCCGTCTACTGCCCGCCCAGATTCGTCACAGCCGCCGACAACGGAGGAACCGTTCCCGGTTTTCAACGTGTCTACAATTTTACCCAACTTCCTGTTCCTTGGCCCCGAGCTCACGACGCAGGAGCATGTCGAGGAGCTTTTATCCCTTGGTGTCAAGCGTATTCTGAACATTGCCGCAGAATGCGACGACGACCATGGCCTGCACCTCCGGGAGCGCTTCGATCGCTATATCCGAATCCCTATGCGTGATACGGTTGAAGAGGACAATATCACGCGCGGCGTTCGTGATGTCTGCGAATTTCTTGGTAAGTGAAACCTTGCGCAACATTCCTGTCCACTGAGCCGCCCACTTACGATATCTATGCACTTTGTAGATGATGCGCGTCTCCATTCTTCGCCGACGTACGTCCATTGCAAAGCGGGGAAGTCGCGTTCTGTCACCGCTGTGATGGCATACCTTATCCATGCCAACCATTGGACGCTTTCAAAGGCATATGCCTTCGTCCTCGAGCGTCGCAAAGGCATCTCGCCTAATATCGGCTTCGTCTCCGAGCTCATGACCTTCGAGGAGCAAGAGCTCGGCGGGAAGTCTGTCGGAGTCGTCAAGATGCCCGGCGATGGCGAAGGAGCAGCCGCCGAAGGAGAAGGCAATAGCCAGGGAAATGGCGCCAACTATCAGGTCGCGCTGGGTGGCCGCCGACCGCAGCACATCCGAGAGAGTTTGCCGCCTCTGTTCTCTCTGCCCAACTCGTTCGCGGGGGGTTCGGGACCCCCAATGTTGGATGCAGCGCAGATCGGGGATTCTGGGCAGGAGACGGAGATCAAGGACGCCACGGGGCGGTATCGTCACGCACGCCGTGCACCTGTCGACGAGGCTACCCTCCAGCCCATGCGCCGTGTGAGCAAAGCGGGGTTGGAGAGCGCAGCGTACGTATGACCTGCTCGAGTGTGGCGGTTCTCCTTGGAGCTCGTTGACCACTCTATCGTCGTCGTGTCCATGGACCTGCGCCATATTTACCGTTGCTCCTGGTTCACCGGACTCTCTTTTTCTTATACTCGGTTTACTTATGCGCACTCTTTTTCGAGTCGCATATCACGCCCGTTACTATTTTCTTCGTGTACACACCCTGTTTGTCTGATTTGGTTCACGGTATTGTTAATCCGTTCACCTTCATTCTCGATGCCTCATTTCTCATCCTATTTCCCTTGTGGTTTGCGGCTCGTCTGTCGCTGGAAGTTAGCTTGGAGCTCCCAGTCTCTCGCTCATGTTTCACGTATATCGGATGCTAGCTCTGCGCATATTGTGAACTCGTCTGCTGCACTACCAACACCATGTATATATCACGGCACGCATACTATACCTCAGAATCACATCTCTTTGCTTAAAGATGTCTGCAGATGTCGGGGACAAAGTCGAAGATGTCTCCACCGGCGAACATCGATAGTAACTCAAATGTTAGAACACGCCAATATGGAAGGCGATTAAGTTGTGTCCGTCCACCTGGAGGCATCGACAGTCCAATCGCCAGGGCACTGGGAGGCACAAATGGTCGTCAAGTTCGAGACAAGTAGCGAAGGCACAAACGTCATGTTGGAGCCATCGACCTGATCAGCCGTACAAACCACTGGAATCGCCCGCTAGAAATACACGAGAGTCCTGTCGACAAGCAGACCTATCAAGATGCGCTTACTCTTGGGCGACGAAGGGGTTCGCGATCTCCTCGTAACCATCTACTGGACTCAAAAGGGTAATTGTTGGGCCTCGAAGGACGACAAGACCTAGGTTGCGGGTTGTCGGTGAGCCCTCGGGAACTGCGGCAACGTATGAGCGCGTGGTGCGATGTTACGTCTTCAAGACAGACACCCACCGGCTTGCAAATTTTCCTGGACCTCATCAAGCACGAGGTTGAGGAGTTGATCATAACCCTTGAGTACGCCGGTCACTGGCCCGGAAATGAGCGTCACGTTAGTGTGTGGTCAATGCGGGATTGGCTAACCTTCGCGACCGCCGGTGAACTTGACTCGGATGCGCTCGTTGACGTACTTGGCGAGGTCGAGGATTGCCTCGCGCTTCGGCTTGTCCATAGTCGGCTGAGGGCTGCATGAAAGAATGGGGTTAGAATATGTGGGGATGTGGGGGGCTTGAGATACAGAAGACGTACGGGCCATTTCTACCGCCTCGTGAGGCAGGCCCAGCACCCCTGAAGCCTCCTCTGCTACCACCACGACCCTTCAGCACTCAAGGTCATTGGTGAACGGAGGATGAGAGGGGATAGACGTACTCTGTCGGACATGGGCGGGCGTGCGCGTCTAGTGTGCAAGGGCTGGCGATCAAGCTGACGAGAGGCTTGTGAGGGCGGTCTCCAGGATACGCAGAAAGCGGCGGGGCCAAGTAAGGGGCGTGATGAGCGTGGACGGGGGAGACAAAAGGGACTGAGAGGAGGAGGAGGAGGGTGGCACTGGCCGGAAGCGGGAGGCGAGGTCGGATGAAAAACAAACGCCGGTCGAGCGAGTCCCTTGACCCTGCTGAAGCTCTTCGTTTCTGCCCCCATCCGCCACCCGCGTCCTCCTTCCTCGACCACGCCCACCACCCTCCTGCTTCAACAACCGGGCTCTTTTCGACTCCCAAAACTCTACAGTCCTTGAGTCACGACATGAACGCTACTGAACTCCTCGCAAATACCCTCTCTCCCGGTACGTCCATTTTCTTTCAGTCGCAGCTCTTCGCCGGAGATGGCGCGTCCTTTCTGGCCACTTATACTCATATCCACATTTCATCGTGTCCTTAGATGCACCTACGCGTGATGATGCCACCCAAAAGCTCGAGAGCGCATCCAGGGAAA
The DNA here is from genome assembly GCA_000338015.2 of Ganoderma multipileum BCRC 37180. Lineage (NCBI taxonomy): Eukaryota > Fungi > Basidiomycota > Agaricomycetes > Polyporales > Polyporaceae > Ganoderma > Ganoderma multipileum. The sequence goes on along the minus strand of BACB01000190.1, from coordinate 80,528 downwards.
ACTATGTGAGCCCTATCCAATTTCTGCCTCATGCACCGCCAACCACTCACAACGCGTGCCACCAGCCCGCGTACATGCTGATGCTCTCATCTGAGCTCGTCAATGAATCTTCACCTATTCACGTTCGCAACGCTGCTGGTCTTGCCCTCAAGAACACCCTATCGGCCCGAGTACGTCCCTCCGTGACTGCTGCCATCCACGCGCCACATTCCCCTCCTCTTTGTTCATAGGAACTCGCGCGGCAAACCGATTATGCCAACCGTTGGCTCGCCCTCGACGACAATACGAAGAACAAGGTCAAGCAGGATGCGATCATGGCGCTCGCTTCGTCGAGCACTAAGATCGGTACTGTTGCCGCTCAGTTCGTCTCCGCCATCGCGTCCGTAGAGTTGCCGAATGGGCAGTGGATGGATGTGGTTGGGCTCTTGTTGGGTTTTGTGAGTGACCCCGCCAACGTGAACCTCAGGGTGGCTACCCTCCAGGCTATCGGCTTCATCTGCGAGTCTCTACAAAGCGTATGTGCTCTTCCTGCCGTCTCCGAGGGGCTATATCTCACATTGCTACAGAAACCGGAGATTCTCTCGATGCGTTCCAACGAGATCCTGACTGCTGTCATTCACGGTGCGCGTAAAGAAGAACCTTCCCAGGACGTCCAGCTCGCAGCCATCCAAGCTCTCCTCAATTCACTAGAGTTCGTCCGCGACAACTTTGAGCGCGAGGTGAGCATGATAATTTTTCGTCTCTAGATAGAAAGAGCGCTCATGTGATTTTACAGGGAGAGCGCAACTACATCATGCAAGTCGTTTGCGAGGCTACGCAGAACTCTAACCCTTCCGTTCAGATCGGCGCGTTTGAGTGTTTGGTAAAGATCATGTCATTGTACTATGACAAGATGGGCTACTACATGGAGCGCGCATTGTTCGGGGTAAGTACAGCATTTTCAGTTATAGCGACTTTTGACCTCATTATCTATACAGCTTACCGTGATGGGCATGAAGCACACTGAGGAGAAAATCGCGCTTCAAGCCATCGAGTTCTGGTCGACCGTGTGTGAGCTCGAAACCGAACTCGCGTGGGAGGCATCGGAGGTATGGATACAGCCTTCACGTTGTGCGACATGGAGTTGACGGCTGTGCTAGGCCACTGAATATGGTGAAGTGCCTGAGAACGAGAGCAAGTTCTTCGCAAAGGTTGCCCTTCCCGAGATTGTTCCTGTGCTCCTCGATCTTCTCACACATCAAGATGAAGACGAGGACGAGGATGAGTGGAATGTTGCGAAGGCCTCAGCAACGTGCTTCGGTTATCTTTCAACTGCAGTCCAAGATACGATCGTCCCGGCCGTTATCCCATTCATCGAGGCCAACATCCGCGCATCCGACTGGCACTTGCGCGAGGCGGCTGTGATGGCCTTTGGTTCTATCCTCGACGGCCCCGATCCCGCTGTACTGACGCCGCTCGTAAACCAAGCTCTGCCAATCCTGATTGACATGATGGGTGACCAAAACGCGCACGTCAAGGACACTGTCGCCTGGACGCTTGGACGTATCTGCGACCTGCTGATCTCGACGATTCGTCCTGACGTGCATCTGCATCCGCTTGTTTGCGCTCTCGTCAATGGCCTGCAAGACAACGCACGCATTGTTGCGAACTGCTGTTGGGCTCTCATGAATCTCGCAGATCAACTTGGCTTCCTCGAGGGTGACGACGATGCAACGTTCACCAACCCCAGCCCGCTCTCACCTTACTACGATGGTGTGGTTCAGGCATTGCTGCGCGTGACTGAGACGTGAGCGCTCCCCGCCGTCTGTTATTTGTTACCTCTACTGATGATACAACTCAGCGCTACCAACGAGGGCATCCAGAGGACAGCTGCATATGAGGCAATCACGTCTTTCGTCACGCATTCGACTGCCGATACTATCCCCGTGGTTCAGAACACTGCGGTCACGATTCTCTTGAGGATGGAGCAGCTTCTGGCTATGCAGGTAAGCCGCTACTCGTTTCTTCAACAGCTTTGGGTTGACGAAGGTTGGCGCTTAGAACCAAATTGTTGGAGTTGATGATCGCAACAACTGGAACGATTTGATGACCAACTTCTGCGGTGTCATCACTGTAAGTCCAAGGTTGCTTTCCAACCTTTCAAGGATTGTGATTGACGTCCCCCTAGAGCGTCATCCGCAAGCTCAACGAAGGCATCCAACCTCTCGCGGATCGTATTATGACTCTTATCCTTCAGCTCATCAATGCCGCGAGCAAGACTTCCACACTTCTCGAGGACGCCTTCCTTGTTGTCGGCGCGCTCTCTGCTGCCCTTGAGCAGGGTTTCGCTCCCTACATTCCTGCATTCCTCCCCCACCTTTACCCTGCACTCAAGGCCCACGAGGATACTCAGCTCTGCACTGTCGCTGTCGGTATCATTGGCGATATCTCGCGCGCTCTGGGCGACCAGACTGCGCAGTACTGCAGCGCCTTCATGAATGTGCTCCTCGAGAACCTCCAGAGTGACGTCTTGAACCGCAACGTCAAGATCTCTATTCTGTCGTGCTTCGGCGACCTCGCGATTGCTATCGGCCCTGCATTTGAACCGTACCTCGCGGCCACGATGGGCGTCCTCAGGCAAGCTGGGGCAGTTCAGCCAAACCCTGTGAGTGTTGCTTGCTTTTGATGCCTACGCCTTGTGTAACCTAGCACCCTACAGCTCGATATCGACCTCGTCGAGTACGTCGGTCTCCTACGTGAAGGCATCCTCGAGGCATATACTGGCATCGTGGCCGGTTTCAAGAACACGCCGCAGACGGAGCTTCTCGTTCCCCACATTCCGTCCATCCTAGAGCTCGTGCAGCGGTGTCTGGGTGACTCCGAGAGATCGGAGAGCACGATTAAGCTGGCTGTCGGCTTGGTCGGTGATCTCGCAGATACGTTCCCCAACGGCCAGATCAAGCAACTCCTTCTCGTCGATTGGCTTGCGAGCGAGCTCCGTATGAAGGGTCGCATGGCGCCAGAAACGAAGAAGACCCTTCGGTGGGCCCGGGAGGTGCGTTACCTTATTCTCGTTTCTCATTCTTTCCTAACCCTGTGCTTCCCAGATGGTCAAGCGCGCTACAGCGTAGAGCTTGCTCAAATCTCCACGTCGGCCGAATACCATTTTTCTCTATGTTTTCTTTCCCACGAAAGTTGCAGTCTTACATTTCATATATGTCTACGTCTACTCACTCATGTTACCGGTACTACACCCAGCATTTCTCGCCTCTGAAGGAGGACAACGTCGCATCTTACGCAATCGTTATGATCACGCCGCATGTCGCATCGCATATGTAGTAGAATGAAGCCGCCACAGCAGTTCCTTTTCCATACCGTCGTACTACGTCTTGCGGTCTATAGGACCATAGTACTAGTGTCTATCTTTGCAGCTTCCTGCCCCCCTTCTCTTCTTACCTTTCATTGCCTCGTCTCCTGAACCAGCTGCCTATATCGTACCGTTGATCTGTTTGTCGCTGTCGGCGCGCACACCTTGTATCCCTGGGTCCTTTCCTGAATCATCAATCTCATCCTCTCCGTGCGAACCTACTGTTCCTTTGCTGCCCACACGCGTTAATCATTGCCGAGCGCATGGACCTTTCATCTTTGTATCTTTTTTGTCAATATCTCCGTGGGTTGAAGGAGGACACAGTGCGCACGCATCGTATTCTTTGGGTACAGGCTGAGCGCTGAGTTGCTGCCCACGGCCTTGCATATATAAACCCAGCTATTGCAGTTTTAATCCAGTCCCCCGTGGATGCCTAGCCACGTTGGTGGTCCAAGTCTATCCTGCAGTAAATGCAGTCCATGCTAAGTGTGCCGTTAACACGTTGAGGACGCTCTATTTGCTATTTACACCTCTCATAGAGTCCAACGTTCCTCGTGAATGCTATGTTTTAACGTTTAACCTTCACCTCAATATGCATACAGCACAATGAAGGCGAAAAAGACTTAGTACCTCCCCAGCAAATCCATTAGATACTACACACGGATTTACCCAATGCCTAACATAATAATAGATTCGGAGAGAAGCACAGCGTGCGAGGGCGGGCGTAAGCCCGTGCCAAGCGCGACGCGAATTTGGAATCGAGGCCTTGCAAGAACTATCGGTTAAGTAGTATGTGTGACGGCGCACGGTGCTGAGACAATCTAGGGTGGTTCCAATGTCCACTCATCATGATGGTTCCTCTCTGAGTCCACGTTTGTTGAACATACACAAGTAGCCAATGGTCGTATCATAGTGTACGTTCTATGCCAAGGATACGGAGCGAACGCTCGAATACGGCCGCTGCAGGTACACGCCGAAATGTCATCCTCCTCCTCCCCCCGCTAACTTGAAGAAGTGCGTGCTATCGAACATTAAACAAACGGCCAGCCTCAAAGAATCGCTGTGCTAGCTGCCAAATCCAAGAGCATAAATAAGGCCCACCTCGCGGCCAAATTTTTCACCATCGACCGCCGCCTTCTCCCTCAGTGCATCCCCACATCCAAACCCTCCTCCAAATCGAGCCCGCTCACCCTCCGCTATTTCTTCGCCTTATACTTTCGCTGCGAGAGCGTCCCTGCTATCGTCGACAATGGCTTGCACCTGTCGGCATCCCCACCAATACCGAAGACACTGGGGCATTCAAACACGGAGGTGAGTACTGCAAGTTAAGGTCTCACCAGTGGTTCAGGATCGCCGAGAGGCTGCCGCTGAGGACAGACGCCGTATAGGTTATCGTCATGCCGTCGCTCACCTCTACGCAAGGCTCTGGATGAGAAGAGTACTGCAAGATGAGGTCTCACCAGCGTTCAAGAGGATTTCAAGCACTGTCGCTGAGGACAGAAACCACGAGTCATTCGGCATTCAGCTGAGCTTGGCATTGCTGTCTCTGCGTGGTGTTCATTTCAAATCGGAAGTGAGTACTGCAAGTTAAGATCTCACCAGTGGCTCAACATAGCCGAGGAGCGATCGCTGAGGCAAGGCACCGTATTATCATGCCAGTGGAAGCGTCCCCGCTTAGCCTTGGATAAGAAGCTGGTGAGTACCGCAAGATGAGGGTTCTAAGCACTGCCGCTAAGAACGGAAACAACACACAGGTCATCCGGCATTCAGCTGAGCTTGACATTGCCAGTGCTATCTCCGCGTTGCATCTAAGGATCCGAGGTCTGAGGTGAGAATTGCAAGTTCAGGTCCCACCAGCGGTTCAAGATCACCGAAGGGCCGCCGCTGAGAATGGATGTTCATTGTTCACAGGGTCCTAGTCGGTCGCATCGTCAACGGCTTCAGTCGCAGGTGAGTACTGCAAGACAGGGTCTCACCAGGGTTTAAGAAGGTTCCAAGCACCGCCGCTGAGACAGATGCTCCATAGGGCTGCAAGCACACGCGTACCGCCCAGGTGTCAGGCCCAACGGAGTTTCGTCGAAAGAGGTGGGCGCATAAACCGTCCGATTCGTCGAGCTTGGCGCCATGGCTCGAGAGCGACTTACTCGTCACGATACCGATTGAAGGGCAGTGGCCAGTGATAATTGTGAGCGGTGGATAACGCACATGGCGTCATTCGAATCAGTGCCAATTTAGTCCTGCAAAGAGATGGGATCGGTTTCATGTACACTCGATGATATCTACCTCGAACTGCGTGGCGAATAATTTCGAGTGGCATCACAGAGACACCTAGGACCGAACAAGGACCATTCCCGGCCGAATGCTATCATACACCGCCGTACACGACCTTACCATCGACAATGGTTGCTTTGACTTGAGCCTTGAGGATCTCGCCAACGGGCTGGCTCTCATCCATAATGTCCCTGTCGAGGATGACGTAGTCCACGCGTTTGCCGGGAGACAGCGAGCCGAGCACGTCTTCTGCAAATGCAGCGTACGCCGCGTCGAGCGTCATGCCCTTCAGTGCTTGAGCGCGCGTGAGGCGTTCTGCGGGGTACCTGCGATCCTGTGAGTGCTGCTGACAAACAGAGAGGAGAAAGAATGATGATCCACCATCCGCCCTCGCCGTGCGGGCTGTTGCCTTCTCTGTCGAGGCGCGACACCGCAGCGTAGAAACCGTAGAGTGGATTGATGCTCTCTACCGGGAAGTCGGAGCCAAGGGGAAGGACTCTGTGGTGCGAAGACTTGAGCAGGGTCTGGTACGCGTAAGCACCCTTGATGCGCTCGGGTCCCTGGCGTAATTATGAGGATCAGTACTTGCGTGTTCCAGGGAGGAAGACAACTGACTAGGCGTGTTTCTGCATAATTCATATCGCTCGTCCTGTCAAGAGGTTACACGCATGTCCGACCACGAGAGGTGTCGAAGGCACTCACGCATGGGTTGGTTGCACGCTAGTGATCACTGGTGGGGCATATATGAGCTCCCTGATGGAGTCCGATCTGTCGAGTCAAGTGAAAACATACCTCCCAATGTGCCAGCGCGCTCCAAATCCTCGATGCGCATGATCTGCGCATGTTCAATGCGCGGTCTCCTGCTTGCCACTCCTTCCTTGTCCTCCAAACCATTTCCAATATTCTCAAAGATGTCCAGGACTGCTTTGTTAGCGCGGTCTCCGATTGCATGAATGTTCTGTCAATGCCCACATGTGAGGGCCACACTCGCAAGGACCGGGGTAGAGAACTAGACTGGACTTACGACACCCCAGCCTTTCTCCCACCACCGACGGACAATCGCCGAGAGCTCATCTTCCGAATAACGCATGATCCCCCGGGCCTCGGATTTATCAGAGTATGGAGAGAGAAGAGCGGCTCCCCATGAGCCAAGGGCCCCATCGGTGAACACCTTCACGCTGCGCATGCGCACACGAGCTGTAGGGCCACGGTCATAGATAGTGAGTTCATTCGCTTCTTCTGGAGTGAGACGATCGGTGTCAGCCATGGCGTACACCCTGATCTACGTCAAGTCGGAGTCAATAGAACAAACATATGGAGTGAATGGACGCGACTCACAGGGAGCTTGTTCTCTGACTCCAGTCTATATCGGGGTGAGTCGAGATCGAGGTCACGAAGCAAAACCCACTCAACTGATTAAAGAGCTCCAACTCCGCTACGCTCGTCATAGCGTCGTGAATGCTCGTCAAGCCGACCGCTACCGCATCTTTGACCGCACGCTCGGCGTACTCGCGCGCCTGCTGCGTAGACCACTTGGGCACCGGCACGAGACTTTGTGCTGCATCGACGAATATGCCCGTGGGTTCTCCGGATGAGTCGCGCAGGATTTCGCCTCCAGGGACAGTCTTCGGGAAGCTCCCGCCTAGATGGGCTTTGGTGAGTTCGAGCGCGCGGGGTGAGACCCAGACTGCGTGTCCGTCTACTCTGTGCAGCACGATTGGTAAAGCGGCCAAGGCTGGACGAGATGCGAGGTCCGCCTATTGTTTCCGTTAGACCGGCAAGTGAAATAACGGAAGAGAGCAGAACGTACAGCGGTGGGGAACGCGCCAGTAGTATCGGACCAACGTGTGTGGTCCCACCCCATAGCTTCGATCCAAGTGTCTGGTCCAGACGAGTGCTTGTCCGCGTAGTCCTCTAGGGTACCGAGGAGCTCGGAGAGGGACCGGGCTTTGTCTAGAGGCAACTGCATTTTGAATCCATATTGAAGAATGTGGGCATGCGCATCTAGACACAAGTCAGTGTACGTGATGGATACTGTAGAGGCGATAGGTAGCGAAGGTACCTGCGAGGCCAGGAAGGACGATTGAGCCGGGGGGGAGATTGATGACGGGCAGTGGTTTCTTGGCGGAGGGTTCCCCACCGTACCATTTGCTAACGAGTTCGTTCTGATAATTGTCCCACCAAGATTGAACGTCAACTGTTCTTGGTTAGCAATCGAGAGCAAAGATTACGGCGGAAATAACTTACGTAGCGTGCCCGTGGTAAGGATAGTCTGTTTATCAACGATAAAGCAGTCGACGGAAGGATTCAAAGGATCAGCGGTATAGATCTTTGCTGGCTGTCCGCAAAGGGCATAAGAAGCCGGGAGGACGGTGAAGGAGGTTGGGGTGTGGATGAATGAATAGTACCACGTGGCGATGCCAGCAGCGGCCGAGGCAACGAGGGTACTATACACCACTTGCTTGTTTCCTGAATTGGCATCTGAGCGGGGTCCTCGCGTTGGAGGTCGGCCACCTTTGTTGTTTGTGCTCATCGCGTCCCTCCGTGTTGGTCAAGCGACACTGGCATGCACTGGCAATTGCAAGAGCCCGAGAGCGAACCGAGACGGCGGCGAAACCCAAGCAACAGCCGCCCACTGCTTTTGCCACGTTTTACTTCCAAAAGGAGAAGCCCACCGGTGGCTGTACTCTGGCCTGGGCTTGTCGGGCCGATTACGGCATGACGCGTGGAGATCTGTAATGAGACGCGAACCACGTGCACGCTATAATGAGACGCGAACCAAACGCGAACGCGAACGCGACAGACAGGCGCCCATCCTCCGGTCTTGTTTCTTGACGTGTGGACTGGTCAAGGAGCGGTGGCCAGAGGTTCTCGGCTTCAAAGCTCTCACTTCGTGGCTACTAGCTTCCTCTCCCTCCAGAACGCACTACCATGGGTGTTCCAGGACTTTGGGATGTGAGTCCTTGTCTCTCTGCCTATTTTTAATACAGTCAAACGTCGCTGCTCACCCGACCACACAGGTCCTGCGCCCCGCCGGTAAAATGCGTTCTCTCACTCACCTCTCCGTCAAAGATGGCTTCGAGGCCAACCCAGACGGAAAACGCGGTTTTCGCGTTGGCATCGATGCCAGCATCTGGTTCTACCACGCCACCTACGGCCGGGAGGGCGAGAATCCAGAACTCCGCACCCTCTTCTTCCGCTGTACTCGTCTCATGACCATGCCCTTTCTCCCACTCTTCGTCTTCGACGGTCCCAAGCGCCCCGAGATCAAGAGAGGAAAACGCATCAGCGGCAAGAACCACTGGATGGTCCAAGGCATGCAAGAGATCATCACGGCTTTCGGCTTCGAGTGGCGCATGGCGAGTGCCTCATCCTTTATCATACTGTACCCGACGCAGATCCTAAACCACCTTTCTTTTCATCAAAGGCCCCCGGCGAGGCCGAGGCTGAACTCGCGTACCTCAACCGCATAGGTGTCATCGACGCCGTCCTCTCCGACGACGTCGACACCTTCCTCTTCGGTGCCAAGATGGTTGTCCGCAAGTAAGCTCCCTTCGTCTTCTCTTCAACATCCCCGCGCACTGTTGAGCGCCCACAACGTCCCCAGCCCGAGTACAAACCTCTCCGGGAACCGCGCGCACTCCCTCAAGAACGCTGCCGGCAAGGACGACGGAAACCACGCCATGACCTACTCCTCCTCTGACATTCTCGCGCACTCCGACATTAAGCTCACCCAGGGCGGGCTCGTCCTCGTCGGCGTCCTCCGCGGTGGCGACTACTCGGATGGCCTGCACGGCTGTGGCGTCGCGACCGCACACGGGCTCGCCAAGGCCGGCTTCGGAGACACCCTCCTCCGCGCTGCCCTTAGCCTTTCTCGCGAGGACCTCGAAGCGTTCCTCGTCGGGTGGCGCGAGGAGCTGCGCGTGGAGCTCAAGACGAACGCGCGCGGGTGTCTCCCGCGCAAGTCACCCGCGCTCGCGAAGACGGTGCCCGAGGACTTCCCGGACATTAACGTCGTGCTCGCGTACACGAACCCGGTCACATCCGAGGCCAAGGGCCCCGCGCACCGCAACGCCGTGGTCGATTGGGACAAGGAGCCGGACTTGGGGCGTATCGCGGGCCTGTGCGAGATGTACTTCGAGTGGGGCGTCCGGCAGGTTATCATCAAGCGCTTCAGGACTGTGCTGTGGCCGGCGGCCGTCCTCCGCATCCTAAGGCGCGCGGTGGTTTTGAAGGACAGGAAGGCAGCGCGTGTAGGGAGACAGCTGCCGCCGGAGACCCCGCGCAAGAACGGGAAGGAGCGGCGTGCACCCCCCGGCACGCCTTCCAGCATGATCGCGAAGCACTTCTCGGGCATGGCGCTGAACAGTCCCCAGCGCCGCGGCGCTGACCAGGGGAGCGACGGCGACACCGAGGACGAGGATGAGGACGAGGAGGACCCGCTCATTGTGAAGATCCATTCATCACGCCAGCACGCGTCTACGGACAAAATCCTCGAGTACCGCCTCGAGATCGCGCCGGCGCAGCTCGTCCGTCTCTGCGAGGCTGGTATCAAGGGCCTTCGTACCGCCTTGCCGCCTGGTTTGTCAGATGACGATGACGAGGAAGATGACGACGACGACGAGGGCGGCGGGAAGAAGAGAGGTAAGAAGGGCAAGAAACCACCCCCGGACCCGGACAGCCATCTGAGACTTTGGTTGCCCGCGTGTATGGTCGCGATGGTCGAGCCGGAGATGGTCGATGAGTTTGAGGGCGTGCAGAAGTGGAAGGCGGAGAAGAAGGCTGCGAAAGGCAAGAAGGCGGCGCCGGGGAAGGTGACGGCTGCTGCTGCCAAGAAGACGAAGACGAAGGAGAAGCAGCCGGTAGTTGCGCCTGTACCTGAGGAGGAAGAGGAGTCATCGGGCGCAGAATCCGAGCTTCCGGTGCCTCCCAAACTGCAGGCTGCTAAGGCAAAGACGGTCACTAGCGCAACTGTGGAGGCGAACAGTCAGGATAAAGCTGCGAGAAAGACGGGTACTACGACCAAGCCATTGGCCGCCGGGGCCACTTCAAAGATTGACGAGTTTTTCGGTGCGAAGAAGACCACAAGCAAGGTTGCAGCCGGCAAGCCTACAAAGTCTGTGGCGAAGTTTAGCACCTCCAAAGTCCCTAATCTGTTCAAGGATCTCTCTTCGGACAGCGACGATGAGCTTCGCACCTTCAAACGACCACCTTCAGCTTCTTCGAAGACGTCTTGTACCGCTCACTCGTCCCCACCCAAGCTTTCTGCAGTTTCGAGATCAAGCTCAAGTCGCATCCTGACCTTCCTGGACTCTCGGCCCCAACGCCCTCCTATCAGCCCGTCGAAAGCATCCGTCTCTTCGACATCCAAGTCCCGTGCCCCTCAACCATTCCCAATGGACTTCGACGCATATCCCCTCGGGCCTACGGAGGCTGACCCCGATGAGGACCTATTTAGACCAGGCGCAGGTCCGTCGTCCCACTCGTCCCCGCGTGCGCACACTCGCACGCGCTCCACCCTGTCCTCGTCCTCGTCCGATACCCGCCCGTCCGCACCTGCTCCAATCCACAAGTCTCCTCGGCGGTCGGAGAAGCACTCGTCACCCCGCAAGGACTGGAGCAAGAAGGCTCTGAGAACCCCGCGTAAGGAAGAGGAGGAAGAGTCATCCGAGTCGGATTTGGACCCTCCGTTAGGAAGACGGCCGCCGTCGCCGTCGCCAGTCAAAGGTCAAGCCCGATTGCCGATCGCCCTAGGGACGCATTCTTTTAGGATGCCGAACGCACGAAGAGAAGAGGAAGAAGAGTCTGATCATGCACCTTCATCTTCGTTGACTCGGCCGACAAAGCTCATAACTCTTGCCGCGTCGAGCAAGGCGTTGGCTCGCCCGTATGCCGCGCGGAAACTTAGACCTCCTACAGCACTACCTGCAGACATGACTATCATTTCGATATCCAGCGGCTCTGAACCAGACGACCCGCCGCCACCGCAACCCACGAAGAAGGTTATCCCGCTGGAGATTGCCCGAGCAAGACTCGGCATGGCGAATACTGGGAATAAACCTCTGCGGAGAACGTATGACCCGGACGATGTCATTGATTTGACCTAACTAGACTGATTACACGGACATGTTGTATTTTTGAATACAGTGTTGTGCTACTATCCAACAGTCGGCGGACGCGTGCACTGGCTACTTGGTAGTGATGATGGAAACATGGTGAGACCGGAGAAGCTGCTGCTGATTGCTACAATGTGTGGAAAGAGACCAAGGATGAAAAATATGTAGGGATGCAGGCGTAAATGACACAGTGGAAGGAGGGCACAGGAACGTCATGACATGAAGGTGTCCGTCTCGTCATACAGTCGTACGTTCGTGATAAAATATTGTGTAAGATGACTAGTAGGCTGCGGTGAAGTCGCGCAACCGTTGCTGGGCTCCAAGACTGTCTTCGGGTTCGGCAGTGCTTTCAGCGGTGAGGATCTGGTCCCGGAATCGCTGGATGGCGGCGAGACGCGAACCCCAGTTTGTGACGACCTCGTCGCGCCGAGTGTCGCCTCCAGTGCTCTGCCAGACCAGCACGAACCAATCGGAAAGGAGGCTGAGCTGTCGGACAAGCAGCGGAAGGTTCGTCGCGGAGATGAGCTTAAAGTCGCCGATCGGCGTGAACTCGACCATGTTCGGGGCTCGCTGCACAGTGACCTTGAAGTACTCGTGCTCGTGGAGGTTGTTGGAGAAGGCAGCGATCGCGCCGCGCGAGTGTGGCTCGATGACGATGTTGACAAACTGGAACTGCGTCGAGAGTGTGTCGAATCTGTAGGGTTTGCCCGAGTCGTTCCAGACGATGCGGACGAAATCGTTCCCGATGTGAGCCTTTTTGCTCGTGCAGTTCGGGTCATCTCCGTTGGGCATGAGCGTCGCGGTGTGGAAAAGAATCTGGCCAATGTCGTCCCACCAGGCGTAGGCGTACTCGCCATCGATGTCGGGATCCAGTCCACCGTCATAGACGTCGACCTGACCCCGTAAGTAGATGAGCCGACCAAGCCCCTTGAGGAAGCGTGTGTATGCCGGAGAGCCATGGGTGTTCCTCAGGATCTCCGTCTCGTGCTCCTGGCCAGGTGCAACGTACATCACGCCGACCTTGTGCGTGTCAATCACGGGCATTCTATCAAAGGTGCGGAAAAAGCTAGCAAGCTTTGACCGACCCGTCACCAGATGCCCTCGATTGGATGGCGTATTGTCTGGGTATGCAGATAGTTGAAGAGCTAGATAGCTCGGGTCGATGGACACATCCTTCCGCCTTTGTGAGGGGGCGCTGCGACTCCAGACATAGCCTGTGATCGGGTCTGGCAGCGGGATGTTTTGCGAATTCCCCGCTGTCTGGCTCAACATAAGCTTCACGTCATCCTGTGGCAGGACCAAGGCATTAAACGACATCCCGATAGAGTGTTCAAGTTAACGCACCAGGTTCGGGTTTCCGTGGCCACTAGCCCCTCGGGATCCATCACCGGCTGAGTCTTCCCCGTCATTCTCCCTGTCCATCATGAGCATAGCGGAAACTGAGACGATATCAGGGTCAACATCGCCCAGAGGAACCATTGGGATGTTCTCCGCCCGAACCAAAAACCTTGTGAGGCCAGAAGCTCGCCGGGACAGTACTTCGATCCACCCGCGCCTCTCGAGGGCACGTATGGTGACGACAGAATTGCCGAGGATCCACGTCTTCTCGCTAACCGCAGACTCGTTTCCTTTTGACTGGACGGCTGGGTTCATCACGATCTCGTCTAGAGTCGACTTCGCTGGCCTCGGGTCTGCGCTGGCGTACGTATACCTCGCCAGCCAGTCGAATGCGATCTCTGTTGGCGCGTCAACCTCGTTCTTCCCGTCGTTGGCGAGCAGCAGCTGCCTGATGATGTACTTGACGTGGCGCTTCCGGTCTGGCATGTCGACTGCGAGGAACCAGACGTACATGATGTAGTACGACATGATTCGGACGTGCTGCGAGAGGGCCCATGAAATGGAAAGCGACCCGTCTCGGCGGTTGTGGTGCTCGAGGTATTTGAGTGCGACCGCAAACACCATCTTGTAGTCGTTCTCGATGAAGTTAACGAATAACGAGGGCCGCGAGCCGACAATAGCGAGGAAATCGATAATATGCACCGCCATAGCCGGGTTCGACATGATCTGTGACAGCTTCTCCATGATCCGCGATAGGTACTTCGTCATCGACGACTCCAGCTCGAAGGCAGAGAGCGAAAGTGCATGCAAACAGCACTTTTGCGTAGACGGCTGGCCGCTGAGCCCGAAAAGGAAGACTTCGACAAGGTGGTGGAGAGGTTGCGATGACTCGAAACATCGCCGATAACTAATGAGAACAGTGAGCGTGTGGTATGCGAGCCCTTGTGCGTCGCGCGAGATGATTCCCTCTGGCCATCGCTCGATCTGCTTGGCAAGAGAACCCTCGGAGATGCCTTGGAACAGCGCGGTAAGAAGCCTCCCGATAACCTTCTTTGACCGTGGGCCACAGAAGAGATGTTTGTTGGCAAGCTGAGTGGGAAGATGGCAGAGGACGTAGGATAGGATCTCCCACTCCTTCTCAGTCTCGATCACGTCCACAAGTTTTGTGAGGTAAAGCGATGTGTGCAGGATGGAATCCGTGTCTCCAGGCCGGGCAGGATCGTAGGACATGAGACCTTCGCTCGCCACGTCCGAAGCGGCGACCGATAGTGACAGCGTCTCCGGTATCGACCACAGTGGATCGCGTGCTTTCACCTTGTACATGCCGCCAGGCATCGCGCGGGAGGGTACTCGCGATCGGCTTCTGCTGGCATCCATTCGTGGTTGTCCACGCCCTCTTGAAGCCCGACGTCCGTCTCGCTGCTGAGGCGCAACGCGAGCACGAGCTCGCCTCAGCTCGTCGTCGCGAAGCAAGTCTTCGACCGTCCCGGGGCCAGCCTCGGCGCGACCGATCAACGCAGCGAGAGTAGCGATGTTTCCGTCCTTATCATACTCGTCCTTGCCAAAGTACACCCTGTGGTCGCGATCCACGCGGAGGCGCATGAGGAATTGGAGCACAGTAAGGCGGGCGCGCACACAGCCCGCCCCGGTGACGAGCTCTACGAGCTGCTTGAAGACGCGCCTTGCGTGCCAGATGCTCCAGGTCGAAAGCGCGAGCGGCGTAAAGACGAGCTGGCTAAAGGCTGAGACAAGTCCGATAACTGCGCCAACAGACCTCGGCGTGGTAAGAGGAACATCAACGGCATTAAGGACGGGGGACTCGATCTGAATCGGCATGTCGTTCGTCGACCGGCGGGGCTTTGATTGCGACCGGGTTGGCATACCCGACGTGAGCTGGGACAGCAGGGTGGTGATAGACGGCAAGGACGGGGCCTCCTTCTCCCGGGAAGGACTGGGGTAATCAGTCGTCATCCGCGACAAGATAGGCGAAGCGATCGCCGTGTTGGCTGGGGCGATTATCGAGAGCGGCGATGCCACAGTAGAGTCGACTGTCAACACCGATGCTGTGTCGTCGTCATCCTCCGCCTTCTGCTCGTGCGCCATCTCGAGCAAGAAATCCAGAATCTCCTCGCAGAACCCGTCTTCTTGGTCGCATGATTCAGTGCCCAGGTCGTCCGCATGCTTCTCCACTAGGCGCAGGACGGCCTCGTCTGCAAGCAAGTTCCAGACGACGAGCACGAGGTTGTCCTCCAGTTCTTCGCCGGAATGCTGTCTCCACACTTCGAAGACCAACGCCGCCAGTGGTTTCCGATATGCAGGACTGTCTTTGACGAACTCCCACACAGACTGGAGGTGCTCCATGGCATGCTGTCGCGTCGAAGACCGTGCCGGTGAGAAGAGATCGGGCATCGTGAGAATACTCCGCCAGTGATCAAGCCAGGATAGCGAGGTCGGAGACAGGCTCTGGCGGTCTGCCATCGTAACAAGGAGTTGAGAGAGGTCACGGTCAGGAAGGTGGTCAGCGATCGACAAGATGACCGACGGGAGAACTGGAAACAGAAGCGTAGTCCTGAGGTCCTGCGAAAGAATAGCGGACATCGTAGAGAGGAAGGATATCGACCCAACCGGGTTGTCAAGCGAGATGTGCGCAGGAGACCCGTCCGGCTGCCTTACACGAACAGTCAATTCGCCTTCCACCAGCACAGAATAAGAAAACAAACTGTACATACTTTAGTAACCGCACGTACGCAACCAGCTCACGCGTGATCCTCCCAACCGCCTCCACCTCCTCGTCATCGACCTCGATGCCTCCTCCGCGCTCGTCCTGTTCCTGGTGCAGGGCAATAGTCTGTATCACGTCCTTGACAATCGCCGCAATTTCGTGTAGCACCTCTTCTTTCTGCGGCCCGGACTCCGTGGAACCAAAAGTCGCTTCGGGCTGCTCGATCCACTGGCGCGCGGCACGGGAGAGCACATGTGCGAAGCGAATGAGTTCCCAGGACTCGGTATCGTCCTTGCCCCACGCGCGTTCCATGATCGAGCGCTCCACTGCGAGGTGCGCCGGGCTGCCCGCCGGCGAGTAGTCCACCGACGTGCTGTACGTGATCAGAGCACGCGCGAGGCGGCTCTGGAGTGCCTCGCGCATGGACATGCGGAGGGTGCGGAGCGCACCCACGGAGACCTGGGCGGAGGCATGGAATGCGACTTCGCGCGACGGATAGAGCTGTCGCTTCAGTAACTGGCGACACGACGACGCATAGGGTCCAGTGACGAGCTGATTCAGGCGTTCCCATATCTTCTCCTCGAGTGGGTGTTGATGCGGCGCGCCGGACTGGACAGAGATACGAGGTAGCGGCGATGAGTAAAACGCCAGCGCACGAAATAGGAGAGGTAGAAGCGTCGAGAGATAGGTGGGTCCGAGCGCGACGAGTCGTGTGTCCAGGTATGTCAGATAGGAATCCACGATGATGTCGGCAGGCTGTTTCAGGAGTGATAGTTTTGGCAGGGAAGTCGAGGATTGATGGCGCCTGTGCGAAAGAGACAGCTTGGGGGGCGTGGCCGTTTTGGAAGACTGGGGCTCGGCGAGAGGGGATCCGGGAGGAGAACCGCGCGTGAAATCGAGCGACATAGATAGTGCCTTGTCCAACAACCTTTCCCACAATCCGAGAATTCCCTGAGTATCATCATCGGTTATTCGCGAGACGAACTCGGACTTGCTGAGGAGGTTGTTGAGGAGCGCGGTGAGAGACTCGACGCTGTGCTGACGCGCGAGCCGGTCCTCGTGCGAGTTGGTGTCAGTCCTCGTCTCCGCGAACCCATCGAAGGCTCGTTCGATCCAGCCTCGAACTAACCGCAATATCTGGCTCTCCATGCCGACAGTATGAGAGGCCGAGCGGATGAGTGCGCTGAACGCTTTTGTCCGAGACTCCCAAAGCTCTGGCGACCATGGCACGTCCACGAAGAGCGCGAGACAAGAAAGGCGGTCGGCGGTGGAGACGAGGGATACGTCGGAATTGTCCAAGAACGCGGAGAGGACGTCGAATCCGGCTGTTTGTAATGGGGTGGGAGACTCAAACGAGCACAAGGTTGCGAGGATCGGTTGAAGGAGGGAAAGACGAGGAGGAGAACGCGCACCCAGGACACTGAGGGCACTAGCGAGAGACTTGGCATAACTCAATGAGGGTACAGCAGGTGGGGTGAGGGCTTGGATTAACGCGTCGATTTGGAGGGGAGGGGAAACGGTCACTGTGGGCGGAGCGGCTACGGTCTCTGTCCTGCCTCGACGTCCCCAAGGAGGGAATGAGAAAGTGGTGTTTGCTCGCTGTCTCGCAGGTTTGTGTGCATCTTCAGTCTGCGGAGGCATTCAGCGCGATGCTATATCTAGAGTCAGACAGTCAATGCAGCAGACTGGGCAAAAGGCACAAAGAGCTTACAACGGGTGCAAAGGAAGGCCTGTGTGACGGGGCAGCCGGCACCGAAGGACTGAGAAAGGAGAGAACGGACACAAGAGATGGCAGATTTGGGGCAGCAGTCGGGCCGAGTGGATGAGAGCAGGTCGGAGGAAGCATGCAGGTCGTCGCCGTCGAGGACCAGTACGAGGCTGAGGCCTGAGGACCTGGGCTGTTGCCCACAACTGAGCGCGCATCGGCGATCGCCCTTACGTATCATTCGGCGCCTGCCGACCCTGCTCTCGAACTCGGCGACCACCCAGCTGTCTCTTTGCCCAAGTGTGGGCCTGGGTGCTGTTCAGTTCTATAGTCCTCCGTTCTTGGTGATCGACCTTCGCAAGTGACAGTCTCGACCCGCTTATTCTTTAGAAGCCACCTGTCGATGACGAGGGTCGGCGAACTTATATCCGGCGAGCCGGGAACAACGACTGCAATTCTTTCGTGCGCACGGCACCCTCAGCTGGGTTCGGAACATATCAATGTACGTGCGCTTTAAACATTATTCTCATATGGCCCTTCTTAAGTCTAAATTTACCGTCCTAGTGTTCACAATTTAGTCCCAATAAACGCCCCGCGTCCTTATAGCGCAGCCCTGTACTCAGTACTCCCTATACTCTACCCACGTCTTTCTTCCAAGGACGATACAACGACGGCGAAATCTTTGGGAGAAGATCAATCTCAAATTGCAGGTTACGCGCTTGGGATATCTCACCTTCAACTGCTTTTTTCACGATGGCCATGCCTTTCACTTGACCCTTCTCTCGCTCACTGTCGTTGTTTTCGTTCGCCTTTTGCATCTTCTGCGATACGTGCTGTCCAACGAAGGCGAAGCGACCAGGTTCAGTCAGCCTACTCCAAAGTAAAGCTGTCCATCGTACGGGGACACGCACAACGATCTTCTGGTGGTCGTGTGCTAATTGCAGCCATAGCTTGCGTATCTGGTCTTCCACCCGTGCATAGTCGGAGACAAACTTTTCATATGCACCATTTCTGGATGTAGCAGGTGTTTCTTTCGGCATGTGGAATGAACGGGTGGATTGCTCCTGACGGCTACTCACAATTCGGTTATCGCAGTAACATATTCCTCGATTTTTTCAGCGAGCTGCGACGGATGCCAGGTGAGTTGTAAATGAATCCTTGACTTGCACGGACTTACGCATTTATCAAGGTCTTGTGTGGCATTCTGTATGAATCTCGTTTCTTTCTCTCTTCGCTTCTTCTCCCATGAAGCTGTGGGAGCTCGAGGGTGTGTGCGTGAAACTCATGTCTGGATATATGCGCTCACTTTGCATTTGCGTAGCAACGGCAGCCATGAGCCTATCGATATTTACTTCAATGCAGCAGCGTAGTCGATTTCCGCAGAGAAAGTTACCCCGTATCGTCGCCGGCGAACGTGGTACGCTGTGGCTTTGATTTATGAGGTGACAAAACCAATGAGCATACTGGGTCGCACCTGGTCGCGCCTCCTTGAAGTCATGATTAAATAGCTTCTCCAGTGGCTGATGCACTTAATCCTCTGTGATGCAATTGCCAAAGCCGTGATTTCGAAGAGGAGGACGGAAAAAGGTGTCGGAGGCTGTTGGAGGTCGATCCGAGTCCGGCACCTCGACTCGGACTTGATTGTGGGCGCTCCGTCGTCGAGGTTCGCGGGAGAGATCTCAGATCCAAGCTTCCCGATCAGGCAGGCCTGGATATGCAACAACATGCGCAGCGCTCAATCATATTCACTGGCGTTCTTATTCTTACTTGATCTCTTCGACCATCTCTTCAATGTCACACTATGAAACCTTCTTTAATCCTCGGCCTGGAATCGTCGTTCACGTTTATCGCGCAGAGCTACTGGAATATCGATGTCGACGATGATCCATGAGGATACTACGGCCGCCGTAGATGCCAAACAGTCTGCTGAGGCGAACAAGGAAGCACCCTGCGGCTGCAGCCGAGCTCGTGGTCGGGCCATCCCGCGGCCACCCCAACTAGCAGGGCGACCCTGATCCCCCCTAGCGAGGCGTCACCTACTCAGAGAAAAGCCCTTCCTGTGGACTGGAGGTGTGCTAGCTCTCCTTCCTCGTGCTATCCGTCCTGATATGATTCCACACGCTCTCCGGTACTGGACCCTACGCGGCCCATACATCGCATCTGATCAAGTAATGTCGGTCGTTCCGACAATTCAGATCCCTATCCGCACCCAGGGTATGACCAACCTCGCACAGAATCAAGCGATGGGAGTCCATATTGCGATCGCCGCATTGGTCCAGAACCAGGTCGATCACATCCTGCGGCTCAGCAAACCGCATCGGGCGCGTTTCGAGGAGTGGAAACACGAAGATCACCGTAAGCGCCGCACAAAGTCCAGGAATGCACGCAAAAGCCCTCCTTCAGCAGCATCCCGGCCTGCTCTCTGGTCCTCAAGCCGTAGACCTTCTGAGAGACCATTGGACACCAAGGTATATCATCTCCGCGTCCATCCCTGCCGCCAACCTTGAAACTACTGCCCTTGGTACCGATCTGGAGGTCTGCAATGTCATTTGGCAGTACAAGACTTCGAAGGGACCCCTCGCGTTGACCCTATACATCAACCATGTCGATTCCACTTCCTCTGCCCAACGTACCCCCACTCCCTCGAGACTGCTCGTGGGTCAGAAAGGGCTGCGTTTCATGCACTCAAGCCATTACCTCATGGAAACCCTCCGTGGGGAGCCGGGGCTAGCAGCTTCCAACGAGTCTCACCCGTTCGGCGTTGGCTTGCGAGTTGGCCACACAGTGGGTGAATTCTACTGGCAGGCCAGTCCTGAGGCTGGACATCCCGACCGTCTCGTCCTGAAGGAGGATAATCTCACCCCTTATAGTCCTGCAAACCTCGAGCTTCGACCAGGTATGTTTGACCTCTTTTGTCAACATTTGAACCATACATATATCAAAGGTGTTCTAGAATTCGTCTTTCCCTATGACACAGAAGCCAATCGCACTCTCGGTGCGGAAAAAAAGACCCGTGTACAGGCCATTTACTGGCGTCGCTTCCAGTACAACATGTCCGAGAGGGCGGACTGCGAGGCTGCCGCCGCCGTCACAGAGCCAAGCCAGGAAAACGCGTTCGTTAAGGCCGACGAGGAGGTTATAACTATTCGTGGCCTTAGCGGCACCCTCACCCCGGAATACCTGTTCTCCGGTACCTACACCATTTTTGCTCCAAAGAAGGAGTGGTCGATCTCGTTTCCCTCCCGTGCATCCCCAGTCTTATCCTTCTTCATGCCTGAATTGGAGGATGGTACCGGTGACCCCCCATCAGGACGGTTCTACTCTGAAGATCGCCTCGTCGTCACCAGCCCTGCCGGGTTCCACAGGATCGGGATCAACTACTCCGGCACTCTTGACATGTCTGAGGACGAGTTCGACGTACAGGTCACGGGGAAAGCTTTCGAAGAGTTTCAGCAGCATCTTTGCCGAGCAGTTGATATGGGGATGCGTGGTCTTCCAGGACTTGCAGTAGAGCTCGCTATCGACATCCTCACTGAGCCTTCTGCCCTACCCGATGGCTGCGGACCAACGCCATCCGTCGCGGGCGACGATGCGGCTCGCGCCTATCGAACGGCATTCGAGACAGCATGGCAGCGTCTTGACCCAGAGCTCGCGAATCACCAAGGGCGGGTCTACCCGTACGTGCAGGGCTTCGTCACGGCAGAAGAGGACAAGGCTCTGATCCAGGATCTGGGCATGCACCCCATCGCGGTCCATCCTCGCGTCAGGCTGCTGCTCGCGAAGTCCGGTGCATACCCTCTGGTCAAGGACTACGCCGAGTCCCTCCTCCTTTCGAGACCCGGCGCTCCACATCTTCCCGCCGGAGTAGACATCCTCAAGGCTGCCCTCCCAAAGCTGCTTCCCGATGCCGATCTCGCAGGGGATCCGCTGTCTGTACGCCAGTACGCCCACCCCTATCCTCGTCTCATATGGGACCCGGACACTAGAACATTCGTCATGGCTTCGTCGTTCGTGGCTCGCCAATGCAACGTCCACAAGGACGCCCAGGAGGACCTTGACTCGGAGGCCGGAAGAACCCAGGCTAGCCGGAAGCAGCCTACGAGTCAGTGCTTTTGTTAGATCGGGCTCGCGCTCCAAGCGGCTGCCTCGAGCTGGCAAGCCAAGAATGTCGGACCGAGTTCTCTCCCGGGCTTCGACGAAGAGTTCTTCCACGTGCTGTTGGACTGCTACCAGACGGCCTTTCCTGAGCTCCGCACGACGGGGCTCGCAGCCCGGCTGGAAGACGGCGGCGAACAGGAACCGCGGGCCAACCCCGACGAGCAGGACGGCGACGCCGTGAGCTCGAACGAGGTCTACACACAAGACGTTCAATCTACGAGGAACTACAATACAGAGATAAGCACATGCTTCCAAAGTATGCACTCGGCCGCTGTCTGTACAAGAGAATCTGGAAGCACTAACATCGAAAGCGCACAAACAGTCTTGAAGGCACGCAGACAGGAATCCAGTAGCAATAGTTACTCAACCTCACATACGTCTCTTCTTCCTGGAGCTTCCTGCCTCCTCTTCATCACGGGGGGCGCTAATGCGCACTTGGGGGGGGTAGCGGTTCGCTTACCTTCGCCAACATCTCTTTCATATGAGTTGCCCATCGAATCTCCCTTTCCTTGAGCTCCTGAATGTTTTTGGTCTGATCCAGGGAGAGAGCAACCTGCTTCTCGACGACGGCGGCCTGCTCCCGGACGCGCATCGTTTATGTGTGCATGCTCTCCTCGAGCTGGCCGATCTGCGCGTCCTTTTGTTTTATTGCCTCGGCGTTGGCGGCGAGCGTCGTGTCCCTGGCTGCGAGCGCCGCCTCGCTCTCTAGCTTGTACGTTGCGAAGGCTGCATCGAGTGCGGCACGGCGTGCTTGCTCCTCCGCGAGCTCTTCTCGTATCGCGACAGACTCCCTCTTCCTCTTCGGCACGAAGGATTTAGAGGCTTGCACAGTGTCAGCCATGCTTTCGATGCCTTTTTCCCACATCCCAATGATCTCCATCACGGCCTCATCCTCTGGTGCGTCCACACTGCGCCCTCGGTGCTCGAATGGGTTATGGGCGCCTCTAAGTCTGGTGGTGCTAATGCTGGGCTGTGGAGAACCTTGCTGCCTACATATTGCCCACAGATGTTAGTCAAGTTTGGCATATACAAAGGTAAGAGAGTATCACATACTGGGCCGTCTGGGCCTTCATGACCACCCGTCTTCGAGGCAACGGCGGGGATGACGTAGGAGATGGGTACGGGACGATGCTCCCTCGATTACCGGCAGGAGGAGAGATAGATGTAGCAACAGCGGCGTTGCCAGAGGGCCTCGGGGACGCTGCCATAACCCGCGACCGTGTTGTGCCCGCTGCTTGGACTACAGTGTCACTGGTGTAAAACGTGATGGAGGAATGCAATGCATAGTGCCATCAGTGATACTTGGAAACCGACTCCGCATCCTCCTCGTGTGGTTTCTCCCCTCGGCGATTTAGTAAAACATCGCCTGACGTAAGCCACACGCCAACCGCTACTACTCTAGAGGCTAGAAGTGAGAGGACGAGTCAAGTTTTGTCTATTTTCCGCGTCTTTTTTTCGATTCTACATTTTCTGTGCCATTCGAAATGATCGAAAAATTGGTCATGAAAGTGTCCGACCCGAGTGCACCGCCCAAAACCACAAGACGCGGAACTTCAGCCCCGCATCAATTCGCTACACGACGTACCGATGGAAGGTCAGCGTTAGATATATTAGGCGTAAGACCACCGCGGCGGGGAAGAACACGAACCTAAACGCCGATTCGACACATGCCTTGACCTCACGATAGCTAACAACGAGACAACTCTGCTCGTCGCGCGAGATGAGCATGATCCGCTCGTCGGTGCCTGCGTCGAGCTTATTGAGACACGCGAGGACGTGGGTGAGGTTCACGACGGGCCGGCCGAGCTCGTCGACTTGGTGGAAGACGTAGTCTCGGAAGAGCTTGACGATGTACCGGTCACCAGTCTCCGACCATCGCGTCTCGTGGTTGTATCTGTGCATATATCACGCAGTGAGATGGAAAGTGAATAGAGAACCTGGGCAGAAGTACGAGAACTCACTCGGGGCGTTCATTGATGAAACCGAACTTGCAAAGGAGACGAACCAGGCGGCCGTTCTCGAGCTCGCTCATAAGCTCGTTTTCAAGGCGGTCGACACCACTGTTATAGAACACTCGTAAATAAGGTATCGTAGAATAAGAAGTAGGAACTGACCTTTGGGCTTCGTCTAGCTCCGTAAGCAAGCGGCTACCAATCATGTCGAACAGCTGGCCGATGTTCTGTTTACCAGTATCAGCCCAACGCCCATGAAATGTTAATAGACAGCCGAAAAGGTAGGTACCTTATGTGGACCGCCCTTAGAGATGAGGAACAACGCGACGCTCTTGAGGTCCGCAGAGTAGTAACGGCCGACATGGTCGATCGCCTTCTGGAGGTTATTCATCGCGCTGAGATTGGAGCAGCAAAGCATGAAGACGAGCGCGCCAAACATCGTCAGGTCGTCCTGCTGCATGAAGGACACGTCCGAATGGACATCATGCATCAGCACGTCGACAATCCCGCACGATCCAATCCGAATCCTGTATTGAGGATAAGATCAATAAACGATACGGTCTATGAACATAGGGCGGCTGCTTGCCTGTTCTTCCCAGTAATGAGAATCTTGGTCGGGTCGATGAGGCGTACAGCGAGTCTGGCGTCGTGGACGGCCTTGATGGCGTTCGCGATCTGGATGACATAGGACCAGATCGTGCGTTCCGCAATGCGGTTTGACTGTGCTTGAAGCCTGCCATTCTGGAATTGCGGCGCTTTAGGCTTGATGTGGGCCTCATACAGTGTCTGAGCGTTCGGATGATCGTCGTACACGACCACGAGGGCTAGGATAGTCTGAGTGAGGAAAGGGCGTTCAGGTTGCCCGATATCAGATGCTTACAAGAGTCGTTGAATGCGCGGGTGGTGAATGCTTCGTGAACAGAGACGACGTTGGGATGTCGGAGGCGGGACCATGCCTCGATAGCGCCGAACGCCGACTGGTTCATGAGACGGAAGTCTTTGGGAACGACGGTCTTAAGCGAAGTGGATATAATTGCATTCGAGGCAACTTACTCTCCACGCGGCGCAAAACGTAGGTGGCCCCGTCAGTGGAGCTCGTCGCGCGGTATACCAAAGAATACCAGTTGCCGAACTTTCGACGATCGGCTCCTATTGGCTCCAAAGGAACCAGAGTGTGGTATCCCTGTAGTTCTTCCGGGAGCCCAATATTCGGCGGGGCAGTGGTGTGAATCGTCTCAGAACGCTTTTGCAATTCATCCCGAATGTCGTCCGCGATGAAGTAATTGTGCGCGAGAGCTTCGGGACGAGGGAGGGTGTAAAGGTGGTAATTCAGCTAAACACAGGGTTAACGGAAGCGAAAGCAAAGACAAAGGAGGTGCGATGTACCGGTTGGCGGGTGAAGGGCATTGGGGTCGGGTAGTACGGATCCATAGCAGTGGCGTCGTAGCCCAGCATATGGTCCGGGGATAGTTCGTAAGGGTTGGCGGAGGGCTGTGGCACAGAATGGCCTTAGAACTAAATTGAGGAGATAAAATACGCAGACGATTCACCGCCTGCCCTCCATCCTCAGATGAGTGGCCATTATGACCTGCATATGCGTAAGGGTCGTAAGGATCGTACTGGTCGGGCTCGACGGGAACTTGCTCTGGCTCTTGCTCGTGCTCAGAGACAATGGATGGTGGTGGTTCAGATGAAGAATCGCTAATAAACGATTCAGTATTATGCGAGCGCCTCAGGAGGGCGGGGTTTCGGTCGCCCCGAACCGAGACGTCTATGCTCAAAAGGGGCGCGTGCTAAAGGTTGGAGGACGTACGATGACACAGAGGCTTGCTGCCGGATAGAAGCTGGTACTGCAGCGGGAAGTGAAGGGCTTCCGGCTTGACCCTTGGGGACGAAGATGGGGGCATTAACTGCCTGGGCAGGGAGGGCAGGGGCAGGGGTCGGAGAATCGGGAGGTCTTTGGGATGTTGAGGACCGAGTGGCTATGGGATAGAAGATGCTACGTACCCCGGTGATGGCTCGTCCCGCTAAAACATGTATGAGTGGCACCGATCAGGGCTTGGAGGCTGCGAACACTCACCGATGGATGATAGTAGATACAGCCCTTGTCTTGAAACTTACACGATCTGTAGAACGTCAGAACGCGTGCGAACATGGCGGAGGAGAACATACCCATAAATGAGAATATTCCTACACTGTCTTTGGGGGGTATCTGGGACTAAAGGGGGATGAAAGGGACGAAGAGGGAGGATAAGGGAACACACGGACCCTTCCTGGAAGGCTTGGGACTATCTGGCTCGTCCGGGGTGGGAGCCGTGATCTTGACGGCGGAGGAAGAGGGGCGGGAAAAGAAGGACATGTCGCCGTGAGCCATGGTGGACCAGGCGGAGGACGACGGTGAGGTCGACGAGGTCGTCCAAAAGTCTCCTGTCGATCGTCGTGCCCAACCCGGACGCCGCTCAATCACTGAGTCAGCCGATCAGCCGCCCGCCAAAGCCTGCCACAACATACGCCCACATATCCTCGCCTCCGCCTCAGCGCTCTCCCCCGCCTTCTCTTCCTTCTCCACCGCCACCGTCCTCCTCATGGCTAGCCTCGCCCGTGATGCTGCAGCCTTCCAAACTGCTCTCAAGCGGCAAGACTATTCATGGCGCTCTCAGCCACCGGCTCCTCCTCAACAAGCCGACTCCTCGGCCGCGGACGGCGACCCCAAGAAGAAGAAGCGGTCGAAGTCAAGCACGTGTCTCTTGCTCGACTCGTCTGCCCTTGGTGTGAGCCATGGCTGACCTGCCGATGCAGATGTCGTCTTCTCGCAACCCGCCGATACTGGGACGGGCACGAACGTGAACACCCAGCTCGTCTACCTCGTGAACCACCTTAAGGCCACCGGAAACCCCATGCGTCTCCAGGACCTTGCCATCATCACCAACACACCGGTCGACACGGATAAGGCTCTCTTGGAGAAGTTCAAGGGCCATGACAGAGTGGTCCACGATCCAAAGACGGATCTATACTCCTACCGGGTGCGTGTCTCGAGCTAGTCTTGACGTCCCTTCATCAGGTGCTCAAAACGTGCAATGTCGTAGCATGACTTCAACGTGCGGAACAAGGCCGCGCTATTAACGGCGATCCAGCGCCAGACCCGTAACGGTAGCGGACTCTCCATCCGCTTGCTCAAGGAGAGCTGGAAGGAGGCACCGCAGGCCATCGAAGAGCTGGAGAAGGAGGGCGAGGTATATGTCACACGGACGTTGAAAGACGGTCAGATGCGGATGGTATTCTGGAATGAGGTGAAGCCGACCGAGGAGCAGGGCGGCATGGCGGTCGAGAAGGGTGCGTGGTTCTGCGACTAGGAGTAAACGACACCCACTCATGTCATATGTCCCTAGAGTTCCATGACCTCTGGCACGGACTCGAAGTGCCGAACGACGTCGACCTGCTCAAGGCCCTCGCGTCCGAGGGTCTTCAAGCTACTGCCGCGGCCGCCGCACCCGTACCAAAAGGTGCGCAAAAGAGGAAGGGGAAGAAGGCTGCGCCCCGACAGCGGCAGGTCCGCATCACAAACACTCACTTGAAAGGGGTCGTGGATTTGTCGCGCGACTATGTTGCACCAGGGACTTCCTCGAAGTAGAACCCTAAGTTACTTATGTACCGTAGATTAATCATTTGTGCAATCAAAGACCCGACGTGGCCATTATGGCCTCCAGCTATACTTACCCGTATGCGTCGCCCCTGTTGCTAAGCGACTTCCTTGAGTGCTTGAGTACGTGCTTATGCCCGTTTCACCAACGAAAATGGATTACAAGCCACCCTAGCTAGGAAGCTCAAGATTTATTTCAAGACACCCTTCATAAAAATGCGAGTCGATATCTGTCAGCCCAGATGCCGGTTCACGCTCACACAAGCGAGCACCGAGGAAGTTAAGCATAGGTTGATGCATACACAATAAGTATACTACACTGATACATGGTATGCAAGACGTGGACGGCAAACGATCCTGGTCCAATGAACGAGCACGACGCACAACCGCTTCGTGCGCGCAAAGAGGGATGTGGTGGAAGTTGGGTGGAAGTACGAGGGGTAGGAGGGTAGACGACCTGGGAAGAAGGTCAACAGTACCATGCCTTCCTCCGGAGCATACCCGTCCGTCTATCTGGAAGCAAGGAAGCATAGGGGGTGTCGCATACCAAGTCCAGAACGAAGAGATCCGATCCAACAGGAAGGATGCCAGCCTGAGGTATGCAAGAAGCATATCCCAAGGAGTAGACTTTGGGGCCCAGAAGCGGACTAATGCAAGGGGGAGTTGGGGAATTACGAAGCGAAGATGGATAGGTTATGTGCGGCAGGGGGTAATGGTGGTATGTACGAATGCGAGCGGCAGTAAACAGCAGCAGCGAATAGCAGATCGACGCGTACGAGGGATTGGAAGTGAATTGAGGCCAGACGTTAGAGTTTGGAATACTGGATGAACCAGGGTAAAAGGATGACGATGCGATGGATGTGGATATTGGGTGCTGACGGTGATTGTTGGCTGTGGGACATGACTGGTGGGATTATGCGGATGATGCAAGCAACTGAGAGTATGCGATCCAGATGAAATAATGTATCAAAGGCGGAAAACTATTGGCCTTGATGTATTCCTGAGACAGAGACAAAGAGAAGAGGGATGGAATCAGATTTGCCGAATGTGCGTTGCATATGCAAAATTCCAGTGTGACATAGAGAAGACATCTGCACGAGTTCGGATGGTGGACCAAGGGCCGCCACGCCTTGCAGTGAAGTCGGCGGTAATAGCCGCGAATTCGGTTGAGGTATGATTGCTCCGTCGGACGGTATTGTCTATTCAACTGAGGCCTTGGTATACCTGGTGTGCGAGCCAAGTAGGGAGGAGAGATAGCATCATCGCAAATAGTCACGAGCCCGCAGATGAGCCTTGAGTTTGTTCGACGACAGCCGCATAACCAGGCGCATCGGCGGCCATCTGTGGTATACGTTCGGCGATGGGACTGCTCTCGGTAACGAGTACCTCCGGTGGTGGGACGTGGGATGACTCCTTGACTTCCTCGGTAGCACCCTGGGGAAGGACGCCCGTCTCTGGAAGCACCACCTCCGAGGATTCAGCCTCCTGTTTCATCTCAGCCGAAACCACCACGTCCGCTGGCTTGGTCTCCTCGACTGAGAGCTCCGGCACAGGGGTGGGGTTCACCAAGGCCGCAGCGGGCGGACGCACCGGCGAGGAGGTAAGGCTGACAGGGACGGGCGTCGCCGGCTCCTTCTCCTTCTCAAACATGTCCACGGCATGATCCTCCACGGAGGGCACCGCCATGGCCATGGACGCAGGCTCGTCTAGCAGCGGTATCGGCGACCTCAGAGGACTCACCACACCCACACCTTCGCCCTCTCGCCGGCCCTTCTGTTCACTCTGCGCGGGGGACGGCGGGGACGTCGAGAGCGGAGAGGAAGACGGGGCGTACTGCGAGCTCGTGCAGGACATGGGTGGTGATGCGCTGCCTGACGAATGCGATGCGAAGGGTGATGTCGAGCGCATCGATACTGGCACATGAGCCTGTGAGTCACTTCGAAGGTGCCCCATATCCACAGGCGTAGGCAGTGTGCACGTGTCTAGGAGGGGGGACTGGCTGGGAAGGGCAGAGAGTCTGGCATGGCTGACTTGCGCACCAAAGGCCAGATTACGGTCGCGATCGGCGCGCAACCTTGGTGGCAGGTTGGTGGCGCCCATCCGGGGGCTGGGGTACGTCGTCTGATAAGGGTATGGCGGGTTCCGCTGCGCAGGGAGATACGGCGGTGAGCGCGACCTTGACTGCGAATGTCGTGGACCGAGGGTGGTGCCTATGCCCATAGGCCGGGAGATTGGCGCAGTGACGGAGACCGCAGACGGGAAGTTGTGCACATTCGCAGGGGGTGTCGGCGCAGTGACAGTAGCGTTTGACGGCGTGTGATGATGCGAATTGATCCGTTCGCTCCGCGTGTGCTCCATCTGCGGGGATTGAGGTGCGGACACGTCCACGGGCAGCCGCGAAGGGCCCGCGACAGGTTCCTCGACTTCATGCGTTGACGTTCCACGGCGAATCATCACAGGTGAGTCCCGCTGAGGGTTGGGCCGTGTCCGGCTTCCGCTCCTGCTCCTACTGTGACTTCGGCTGCCGCTCGACTCGCCTACGTAAGCGTTGACATGGCCGTACAGCATCTGGGGCGACCCAAGCTCCATATGCGGGCTGTTCCCGGCCACCGCGCGGACGTTGCGTTCTTGGGTGGGTATGGCCTCGTAGAACACGTTCACATGCGCCTGTGCCTGTGCCTCGGCAGCGGCTTGCAGGATATATCGCGGTGCGGTATACCCAATGGTAGGCGACAAATGCGTCTGGTAGGTGGCCGCGGAATGGTTTGGGATGACCACCGGGATCGTGGGTAACGAGAAGCGATTGGGATTCCGCACCGGGAATGACATGGATCGTCGCGGCGTATCCATACGGGGCGGCGGGGTGAAGCCTTCAGTTCTGTCACCAGGTGTACCATGCCCCCTTGCTTGACTCGGACTTGCTGGCTGCTGGCCAACCCGGACCGCCGGACGACCCCGAAGCCGGGAGATCATCTTCACGTCAACGCCGCCTTCCATACGCGAGTTCAAGGGCAAAGCACCAGTCAATCCAGACAAGGAAGGATCGATGCCGTATCGTTGTTGAAGTCGCTGCTGAAGGGCTTGCTGCTGAGCGTGCAAGCTGGCGAGTTGCCTCTCGCGCTCGCGATACTCTCGGCTGTAGTGCATCGTGCCCTCCTCAGTGAACGACCTCACCGAGCGCAAGTCGTCTGACTCGGCGATCGATTGCCGCTCATCATCCGTGTGCGTCTCACTATTGTTTGACGATGCGTAGGAACGGTCGCGTAAGTGTGACCGCGAAGAAGCCGTTGCGAGAGCCAGGCCCTGGTCGAGGCGGTCATCGAACGCAGAACGGTCCTCCTCCGGAGCTTCAGGAGGAGGTGGACTAGTCCATTTGCTCCGGATGGGAGCCATGTGGTCCAGCTTGTCCGCAGGAAGGCGGAGAGGAAGGTCCTTCACGCTAGCGAAACGGCCGCCGGGCGAGTCATTCGGGGAGGAAGGAACAGGCGACACAGGTGACGACGTTTGTGAGAGCTTCCGGGATGTGACGTCTTCAGGGGCAGGAACTGGTACCTCGCCGGGGCGTATGGAGCTGCTGCCCACCGTATATGGGGTTTGAGGAGGTATGGAAGTGAGACGAGGCGGCGCAAACGAGGACCGAGCTTGAGGTGGGGGAGGGCCGAGCGTCTCATCCTTGCGCTCTTCGCACAATTGCGCAAGAGCGAGAATGGCACGGTCAGGTCGCATCTGCAGAATCCGCGACGCGCGCATGAATTCACCCCGAATCTAAGTTTAACGTTCAGGTGAGGTAGATAACAACATCCGATAGCATCCACCACTCACGGTGTAAAGACCGTCCTTCGTCACACATCGTGCAACATTGAAGTCGGTCTCGAATGGATCCTAGAGAGCGTTATTACGCTAATGTTGAGCAGGATTGAGACGAACGTACCTCTATGCACAGGCGATTCCGTTCCCGCGAGGTGCCGAAGTCGGATTGCTAGTCGCAGGTAAACAACTAGCAAATGCGAGATCGGCAGGACGTGGGACGCACCTCAGTCTGCCATCCCTTTTCCTCCTTCTTCAGAAGGCCTGCCCTAATGGAGGCAACCCCGGTATTATATGCAAAATCACGGGAGTAGAACTTGAAGAAATCAATCAACCTGGAGAAACCATTCAGGACCGGTTCGACGTCTCAGGGAAGTGACTCACAGTTCCGCGACCGTATCAGTATTGGACGACTTCCATCGCTGCCGGAGGAGTTCTATGTCATCAAAGAACCTGCATATAGTCAGTACTATGATCGTGTATCAAGAAGCACGTCATTCACCAGATGTTATATCCATGTAGATGAGTTTCTTCCTGCAAAGATTTAATCTTGGTTTAGCTTGTGATCAGGAAGTCGTGCGGCTAGAACGCACTTCGGATATAGGCCGCAGAGGCGGCATTTGCTGTAAGTTAGGGAGTACTGGCGGGTTCTTGACATGCACAAGGAAGTAGATTACAAGGAGCACGTAGCCATAGGAAGACAGAGTGCCCTTATATGGCGAGTTGATTTTGCTGCAAACCACTTGAGTGATCGGACGGTACCTAATAAGGTGTCAGCACTAACCGTCGTTTACTCCAGACTTTCACTGAAGCAGGGAATAAGCAGACATGAGCATGTCGCATGGATCAAAGTCTAACTGCGCGTCGACTCACAAAATAGGACCATGGTCCGTACTCGGGCTGGGTCGACGGACGCGTAGCACATCAATAATCGTGTGTTCTCCAACGCCAGCCTGTTCTCGAATCCAATGTCACAGGCGATGCCGAAAGGCAGCGCAGATGAGGGGTCGAGGCTGAGCTTGACGATCGGTATTCGTGCATGCGGGAGCGGCTTCACATGAAACTTGGTCTCTGCGCGGGTATGGTTGATGGGCAGAGCGATCGTACTAGTTGAGGAAAGCACGCACCTCGTTCAAGAAGATCCCCGACCATGGTGACGAGATCGGCGGCATTGAGACGCTCTCCGGAGTCAATGAGGCAGCATAAATCCATGTCTTTACAGGACGATCAGCGGTCGCGCCGGGTTGGATCCGAGAGGGCGGAGAGTTGGACGCACCAGAGTTCTTGAGGCTGAAGCCGTTGGCAGAGCTGCCAAAGGAGAGAAGCCTACTATCGGGCTCGATTGTGCGGATGAGGCGTTCGAGGAGCTTGCGAACGTCCTCCTTGACGGCCATCTCCTCTGTGGTTGGGAGGAGCTGGACGACGAACTCGAAGAGACATTGTGAGAAGTCCTGGATGAAGCGTTGACGCGAAACGAGTCTCCGTTGTTGCTGTGGGGGCGAATTGGGAGTAAGATATTGCTGACGAGAGGTGGATTGGGCGGCGGTAAGCGGGGATGGGGCGAAGGTCGTTGCCATAGGTGAGGACACTGCGTAGATGCAGTAGACGATCCGACCAGCAGACTGTAGGGAGACGGGGAGTCGTGAACGATGGACCGGTGCGTGTACGTTGCTTAGGTCGTCGTTGGAGGCCGGCGGGATGAGGATGGGTGGGGAGGATGGCAGAGGTCAGAGATGGGCCTTGTCCTGCGCTCAGGTCCTGTTATGGAACCAGACCTCATGGGTCTCTCCATCCACTTCGGCTATCCTCGGCGCTCGTCATCGTCCGCCCCCGTTCGCTTTCCAGGCTGGCATGATGCATCCCTTGCCGCTCACCTCCTTGCTCTTCCTCCACCCACGTGCACTAACTCTTGCAGTTCACCTTATTGCCTAGGCATCCTGCCTGCCTCCAGCTCAGAGCGCGGACCCGCGACGCCGTCTCCGTCTCCCTCAGTGGGAGAATGCCGCAGCCAAAGATGCCCTGGAAATAGGCTCAGAGAGCTGCCCGAACTCAGACCTTACCAATCCAATGATATGTACATCATATCGCCCCGTTTGGGCCCACAATGGGGAATTCACCACAGTGCTGAGAGTTCAGTCGCAGGTTGATCCGGGGCCGTCCGTCGAATCATGCAAATTCTCGCCGGCTTCAGAGCGATGCCCTCGGCGCTGCCCTCATGCATGGTCAGCTTCTGAAGCGGGTATTGAAAGTCATTCAACGTTCCGTGACTGTCATAGGCGCTGCCCCGTGTCGCATTTGTGGGTACCACAATGGTTGCCCAGGGTCCCCCCTCGCGGCTCGCCTTCCATCCATCCGCCGCGCCGCGAGGTCAGCCGAGCCGAGTGCCTAACAGAGATACGTCATGGGAGTCCTCCTTCAGGCCTCCCGCTCCGACGCCCAAGTCCGGTGAGAAAATGCCCAACGTACGATTCCAAGGAAGCCAGCCTTTTGCCTACGAGTCGCGGACAGTGGTGTGTCCCATGTCTACTGTCTCTTTTCTAGCGTTTCTGCGGCGGGGCCTTCGCCCGTTGACCTTCGCATTCGTTTAGGATGTCTCGGCCGGACTAGCCTGGGTGTCATCACTCAGTTCATAATGAAGTAAGTATACTTCATTTGATACCCTCAACATGACCCATGTTGAACGGCGCAGGAAGAGCTTCGGACGATCACGCTTCGCTGATGTGGGATCACTGTCATATCATCTGCCTGCATGGGTTGCGTTCAATGGCCCAGTCGACCAAAGGTTGCTACTTACTGCAAGTATTCACAAATGTGTCAATGCAGATCCCTGATAACTGTCCAGTTTTTGGCAGCCTTCCCAGTGTCCGTACATACCGGCCTGGCCACGGGCTCAGCAAGTTGCGAAGCGTACAATTGCATGCGCTTCTCTATAGGATTTGGAGACGTCGGAGGGTTCAGACCGTTTGGAATAACGGTGGAACTTAGGCTTAACCGGTTGACCCTCGACACTACGCGCTCACAGTGATACAAGTCGTCGCAAAAGCGTCCTAGCTAGCTGCAGTGTTAGTTGCCCGCAGTGTCGCTACCTGCTCCGCCCAGATAATACGACTTTCGAGTATCTTAGGTAGTCCATTTGATTGCTGGATAGCTGAGTTCAATTTACCATTGAACACGGTCATTGCTCGCGATTGACGTGTGCAACAGAACGCAAGCCAACACATTGCTTTCGGATGCTCACTATCTCATATGTGATCACCACCTCCCGACGACGATTTGTATTCCTCGAGACATGGTGTCAACGACAGCCCTGAATGTCATAGTATCCGGAAGCGAGTACAGAACAATGTGGTCTCATCCCTTGGTAGTGCTCCAAACCGCCTCAACTCTTCCGCGCCAGAGTCCGAGCTATTCCACGGTGCCCATATTTGCAGATCCCTGCCCTCCTTGACTTCATCCAATGTATGCGCCTTTGCAGACGCCGACCCCGGAATCCCGAAGTCCAGCAGAACAGTCAAGTCACCGGTCGTCCGGCCCCCCACAATTTTCGCACATTTGACAATAGAAAGCCGCGGTACGTTCTGCGATCGCTGCAGACTGGCGATGGACGTCACATGTGCAACCTCGAATATGCGCAGGCAGAGGTCCGGCGCCACGGGAGTATGAGCTTCTGGACGCTGCACTTGCAATTCCATATCCTTGTACCAGAGCGTAAGCCTAGTGTTCTGCTGCGCGAACAGACGCTGCGCCCGTTCCGCAAGCCCGCCCCTGTACATCATCAGCAAGGTCGCTTCCAAGGTCACTAGGCGTGACACCCACCTGAGATACTTCGCCGTCTTAGCCTTCGACGCCTTCTCCGGACTTTGTCCCAGTCCGCGGTTGAGCTCTCGCTGGGCCGGAGCGACGTACGATGATAGGGTCTGCCCGAGTTGGAGTGCCAGAATCTCGCTCGTCCCACTCTCTGTCCGTAGATCCGTAGCGAGAGCCAAGCGTGTCGTGGAGATGGTCTTGAGCTTACTAGCATCAGGAAGGGGCGGTCCTTTCCTAGGAGGCGGTGGGGGAGGAGGCTGGATCGCACTGATGCTGCGCCCTGCTTTGGGAAGTTTGGCTGCCGGTGCTGGCGGCGGGGGTAGGAACTCTTGTATGCTTGCCTTTAATAGGGGCTTCGTGGCCGGCCGAGAAGAACCAGATTCCTTGTTCGATACTAACACAGGAATATGGCTCTTCAAAGTGAACTTCGACTCCGAGGAAGACACTGAAGGGAACGAGGGAGGTTTCATCGGTCTCATTGACACTGGTTTTCCGGGGAGACGAGGGACCGGAGGCACGTTGGAGGGCCTTGCTTGTGGCGGACCTTGCGGAGGAAGTGGCGGACGCAGTACACGCGAAGTTGACCCTTTGGAGGGACCAGATACGGGGGGCTGAAATGCGGCTGGTTTTGGAGGTACCGCAAGTCGTAGGACAGAATCCTTCGGTGCCATTTTGGATCGCCTGGGATCGCTGAAGGCCGACGTAAACTTGTGCACCGGGGCTTTCGCACTGCTCGGCTTCAGGGTTTCGAAACCCTCTGGTGCATGTAGCAACTTGCGTCTCTTTGGAGGAGAAGGTCTCTGGAAGATCTTGACAATGAGCCTCTTACCATTGGGAAATACTCCAACGGTTACCTTACATCAGGAGCGGCGACGGAGACGGATTCCTGCTGTTCCGCCATGGCGCATTGCAGATGTTGAAAAACAACACTATCAAAATACTCAGAACGGGTCAGAGCAAAAGTGTGTCGACGCGAAGAACGAGGACGTCTCGGAGGAAGGTGGTGAGGTGGGTGGCTGACAGGCTCCAGTGAGACAGTTTGGAGATGAAAGGGAACTAGACTAGCGCCCAAGAGCTCCACGTGGCTGATCTCCGATCAGCCCGCGCGCTTGTCGAGGGTCCTGCGCCTCAGAGTAGACGTCCAACTTGAAAGGACCTTCAAGTTAGCCTGCGCCTACATCATCACATCTGACTGTTTACACCCCTTGATCCTCTGTTCTTCTGTCTCATAATCCTCGCTCGCAAAAGCTCGAAGAATTCTGTGTTCCCGACGAGCGAGGAAATCAGCGATATTAATCTGCCTGGGTCCGCGAAGGAGACGCCATGGCGGCCAGTGAGTCCCCCATCGAGTTGCTAGACGAGGTACGGGTTCATTCGGTGGTACCATCCCTTTTCAATCTCAACTTTACAACATAGTCCAAAGTTACAGGGGACAATGGGGAAATCCACTTGTTCCAATGGCTGTCTTCGACGGAGAAGTTGGTGAAGAAGGCAACCGCGGTGCGTCTAGTAATTCTCTATTTACGTTCTACATCTCACGTTTCATACAGGAGCAGCTCAAGGCAGTGCAGACTGACCTAGAGGCAGACATGACCAAGATTGTCACTGCTCCGGAGCCATTTCCACTCCCCGGAAGACCTGTCCGGAGACTCGTTGCAGGCTGCCTGAAGGCCGTCTATATGCGCGGGGAGACTAAATCTCTCTACGACACAATCCAAGCTTTCCTTAAGATTCTCGCGGAAGTCAAGCCTCCCGCAAAGGATTCTAGTAGGATGTAGGTTCGTCTACCATTATCGGTTTCATAGCTGACTTCAGTTCAGCGCCGCCATGTACTGCATTGGAGAGCTGATGGACACATTTGGGTCCCAGGTGCGTAGTTAGTCCTATTCAGCGCAATACGTCACCTCTCACGTTGCTCAGGTCATGTCCCTCATGGCTGAAGTAGCGACTGTGACAGTCAAACTGTACCGCTCTTCAAGTGTATGTGGACCATACTCTCGCACAGCGAAGCTTCCCTAAAGGCGACCCAATTATTTCATATACAGCCCATCCTTCTACGCGCATACTCGCTCCACACGCTCTCAAAAGCGTTAGGTACGGCAAAGCGAGCGGTAACGGATCCCGTCGCGAAGGATATCATTAAATACAGCAAGCAGGCTCTTAGCGATAAGGCTCTTCCAGTCCAGAGAGCGGCATGCGAGGTCCGTTCTTGCATGATGCGTCTCTTCCTTACCACTTAATCACCGTACAGGTCCTCATCCTCATGTTTCCATCCGGAGATGGCACCCGATCTGTGGCCGACGTGGAGAGCATCCTCAATATCTGCGTAAAGGGCCTGGAAGGCGCAGATCAACTGACTCGCAGTGCTCTCGCCAAGCTTGCCGCACACATGCTCACGTCCACACAAATCGAAAAGGTTATCCCCGTTGTCGATACCACGAAGAAGGGCAAGAAGACGCCAAAGGAGGACGAGGACGAGGATCCGGCACCAGGAATTCATGTCGCCGCGGAAGAAGCCAAGCCGATCATGACTCCCGCGGAAATGCTGCAACAACTATCGGTGCATTTCAACAAACCGCAAGCGTCCCGTAAGACGCGTGTGGGGATCTTCGACTTTTATTCTGCGCTGTTGTCTCTGCTAGGATCGAGCTTCGTCGAAAGCAACTATGCTCTGATAGTCACCCACCTGATGACCGAGATCGTCTCGAATCCAAGAAACTCAGGCAGTCGCTACGAAGTTATGTTTGTCCGGTCTCTGATTGAGATTATCCTCCGGGACTTGATCGGTGTCCGGATGCTTGGCGAGCAAGCGCAGATCGCCGCAATCCAGGAACTTTCAAGCACATACCTCAAACGTTGGCCTGCATTGATGCCAGGTTCTTCGGCCCCTAGTCCATTGTGTCTGGTGATTGCTCTGAGGGAGGTCAGCGGGCTCGTTCAACAGCTCGGAAACGCTCCGAGTCCGGTTCAGGTACGCCTACCGTCTCTGAGATTGAACTCGACCGGACTGAACCGGCGCAGGATGCTCTCCTGGATCCACTGCTCAGCCTTCTCTCACACCCAAGCCACAGTGTCCGCATCAATACGGCATGGGCGTTACGCTGTTTCTGCTACTCGACTCCGCTCCGTCTACCCAAGGTGCTTCTTAGCGTAGTGGAGAAGTTGCAGCGCGATATCTCCTCTTTGACTACCCCCGCCGCTCCTTCGGACATCCATCTCCGCGCCCTTGGACACGCTTATGGTCTCGCGGCGCTTCTTGCCGTTATCCCCGACCGCCCGCTGTATGTCTCGTACGATATCAGCGCGAAGGTCTTCGACATGGCCGTACAGATCCTCAAACGTGCCGGGGAACACGACGTCAAGGTGGCGGAGGTTGAGATCGAGATCGCGTGGACTTGCATCGCATCGCTCATGACTCTGGGGCCCAATTTCGTCCGCCCGCACCTCCCACAGCTGCTCGTCCTCTGGCGCAATGCGCTCCCGAAGCCGACAACGAAAGATGGCGCCGCCAATAGGAGCGTTGCAGAATGGGCGTTTTTGTTGCATGTGCGGGAAAGCACCGTCGGTGCGATCCATTGCTTCCTGAAACACAACTCGCCCACACTGGTGTCTGCCGATGTCACGAGGCGCATATCCTCCCTGCTCAGCAACGGTCTTGCTTTCGCCAACACGTTCCTGACCAGCCGTGCCGCTCTCAATCAAGAGGAGCTCGCAGCGGACGGCAAGGGTCTCGGCATTGACGGACGTGAAGCTCTCCTCCGGTCTCGCATTTTCCAATGCTTCTCCCTGCTCGGGTTCGGTGGTGTCACGGAGTCCGTCCAGAGCTCTCTTCTGCAATCCGTAATCACCCTGTTCGCTAGCCCTGATGGTTACGCCGGCTCTTCTGTCCAGGCAGCCATCGCGTCGTCTTCCGGGACGTTCACGTCGATCTGGCAGAGCGTTGATGGTTATGCGTATGGCTTGACGAGCCTCCAGGTGAACGACGGTCCCAAAGACTGGATGAACAGGGACGGCATTGAAACAGCTTTCGACGAGATGGTAGGTCTTGTACGGGCAAACGTCATATGTGCCCTCGCTTACTCCGTTTGCAGACTCAGAAGCCCATCATCGCTGGACTAGAACACGACCCGCTCCATCTATGTCAAGCACTTGCAGCGGATACCAGCCGTCGGGTTCCCGAGCCACCTCCAGTTGCTACGGCTGCGGTGGATGCAGCTATCCATCTTTTCGCTCAGCTACTTCCTCTCCAGGACGTCACGCAGACCACCCGTGTCGTTACGCAGCTTCTGGGATTTGCTGGCTCCACGAAGCTCGAGAAGAACACTGGACGGAAGGCCGCAGCCCTTGTTAATACCACATTCGCGATCGTCCTCACCCTTCGTCAAGCAACGGCGAACAGTGCACGACAGGTCCTCGGCAACTCGCAAGTCTCTTCACCCTTATCATCGTTCCTGAAGGATGTGGTCGTCGACAGCGACCCCGTCCTTCGTGAGGCGAGCAGTGAGGCCATTGGCCGCCTCGCGAGCGTCGCAGGGACGAATTTCCTGACCAGCCAAGTGAAAACTCTTGTGGATCAAGTAGTTAGCAACCGCGATCCTCATGGACGAGCTGGATGCGCGTTGGCGTTCGGTGCGATTCACGCGCATGTAGGCGGTCTGGCTGCCGGACCTCTCCTCAAGACAACCGTCCACGTTCTTATGTCGCTCATCAACGATCCCCACCCAGTCGTGCACTTCTGGGCGCTCAGTGCGCTTGCGCGTGTCATTGACGCTGCGAGCCTCGCGTACGCGCCGTTCGTGTCAAGCACCCTTGGGCTGCTCTTCAAGGTTTATATGATGGAATCGCACGAACCAGACGGAGGATCGCTCAACCATGCCAACATCAGCGGCGACCTCCCTGCGTACCAGGTCGTGTGCCAGACCATTGACGCTGTCATCACCGTCCTCGGTCCCGACATCCAGGAGTCGACTCGCACGCGCACGCTTGTCCTCGACCTTGTCCATCAATTCATCGACGAGGAAGACGACGGGATCTGCGTCGAGGCTATCAAGTGCATCCAACACTTCCTGATGTTCGCGCCCGACCACGTCAACGTCCCGGAACTAGTCGCGCGGTTCCGTGGATATCTTTCATCCACGCGCCGCCCGCTCAAGCTCGCGTCCATCAATGCGCTCTACCAGCTCGTGCAAAGGGATGCGCTCAGCATGTCCAAGCTCGGAGGTGACAAGCTCGTGGAAGAGCTCTTTGCTATGCTGGACGATGATTCGTCCGTCGATGGTGTCCGGAACGTCATTACGAGCTGGCTCCAGCAGACCGTCATCTATAATCCCTCCGCATGGATCGACCTCTGCCAACGCATCATGTCCAGGACGACCGCGTCTCAGCAGGCGGCGGACGCGACGATGGCGGACGATGAAGGCCAGTCGCTGAGCGTTGGCACGAGCTCCTCTGCTGGCCGCCAGACATCGCGGTGGAGGACACAGCTTTTTGCGCTCCAGTGTCTGCATAGCATCTGCACCGTTGTCGGGAGGTCAGGTCGGAGAGAGCACCTTGATATTGCCTTTGCGCGTAGTCGAGGCATCCCTCTCCATGGCCTCCTCGTATCGCGCGTCCCCGACTTGATCAAGATCGCGTTCACGGCGTCTGCAGCCCATGTCACTGAGATCCGTTTGGAAGGCTTGACTGTCCTGACGGACGTCATTGAGGTATGTTAATCTTCTTTAGTCCAACATAAAGCGTGGGAGTTGATCAGATACTGGTAGATTTTCGCCAAGACCCCCGACCCAGACTACGAAGAGAACTTGCTGTTGGAACAACATCAAGCTCCTATCACTGCAGCACTGACCCCTGCTTTTTCTTCCGATTCCACACCTGAGATTCTGGCTTCGGCCATTGGAACGTGTGCCACCTTCGTGGGTTGTGGCGTGGTCAAGGATGTTGGCCGAATGGGTCGTATTCTAAAACTCCTAACATCGGCACTTGAGCAATCCAAAGGTAGTGCCAA
The DNA here is from genome assembly GCA_000338015.2 of Ganoderma multipileum BCRC 37180. Lineage (NCBI taxonomy): Eukaryota > Fungi > Basidiomycota > Agaricomycetes > Polyporales > Polyporaceae > Ganoderma > Ganoderma multipileum. The sequence continues at coordinate 39,662 of BACB01000190.1, read as the reverse complement.
TTCTCTGGGAGCCTGCAATGTTGCTGAATGCTGTCATAGGAGCTGGCATGTTGACCCTAGGAGACGCTGCCGAATTGAGCCCAAACGCTTCCGTTATGTTGCGGATCGCAACCCTATCGGCTTGGGCAGAGCTCGAGGTCGCGAGCACACAACAGGCATACCTTGTTGAGGTCGTCAAACCATACCGTGCCGTCCTTACCCCGCTCTGGGTGTCGTCATTACGGGACTACGCTAGCATCCGGATCGACGCTGAAGCCTTGGACGATACTCCTGCCGGCGCTTTGGACTCTTCCTACTCTAACCTAGGGCGGGAGGTTTTACTTCCAGTATGTCGTGACATATGTGGACTTCTGCGTTCTGCTGAGTCTTTTGTAGTACTACGTCAAAGCGTGGCCGGTTATCTTGAATGCCGTGGCGATTGCGATGCAGAACGACGATCCCAGCATCCTTGCTGCTATGGATGGACAAGATGTACCCCCAGCTCAACCTACTCCGAAAGCGCCGCCGGAAACGCGAGAAGATCCTGCTGTGTTCTTCTTTGTAGTGTTTGGATTGGTCTACGAGGCGCTAGCTACGTCTACCCCTGACTCTGGCACCGAGGCGCAACGCACTTCGATCGTCTCCCTGCAAGCGCTGAAATGCCTAGTCCGTCGGAAGTACTGTGGCGGAGTGTTCAATGATCCGCCTCTTTTTGAAGAGCTGTTGAACTTGTTCTATCGGATGGCCCTCACAGAGCCTTCTGGTGTACAAATACATCTTGTGGAGGCAATTGCGAGTCTTGCGGACAGCATTGAGTTGACAAATGCCACGTGAGTATTCGACATCGCACCCCTCTCTTTCTTTACCTATTTACGCCTTGTAGGAATGGCCACACTAGCGAGGACGCCTTTTCGTCACCACAAGCACATTGCCTTCGGATATGTGCGTACATTCTACGGAGAGTGGTCTCTGGTCCGAAATCCGGCGCAATCCGTAAGTATGGTTTAGTCGCAACATCGGGCTTAGAGTCTGACGCCGCGATAGACGATGCAGCTTCTCCGGCGGAGAAGGTCAAGCTCATTATCGCTGCTTTCGAGGCATTCTCGACTGTTGCAGCCTCTTTTGGTCCTTCGCAGAGGGAAGACTTCAGGGCGTTGGCGATCACTTTGTACTGCGGTAGGTCTTCAGTACCAATTTGGAGCTTTAGCAATACTCATGAAAAACAACAGAACTCCTGAAGGACGAGACATCCGAGCTAGACCTTGTTGGGCCGACTCTGCAGGCATTGAAGTCCCTCCTTGACAGACCTGCTAACCTCCCCGATGCTGACAGCAAGTACGGACGAGTAGTGCATGGCCTGCTTTCTGCGTGCTTAGTAAACATAGATGAAATGGGGTGAGCGGTCGTCCTCTTACGTTTACAGAGATTCACGCTGACTGCATGCTAGTGGCCGTGAGGGACCGATGTGCAACAAGAAGATAAAGTGCAACCTTCTGGCGGCAGTCCTCATCCTCACAGTACTTCCACCAACAGTCGTTATTGGCAGGCCAATCATCGAGCACTGTTGCTTCATTATCTCGCAAAAGCTGGTGGAGGGAAGCGAGGTAAGGCGAATATGGCGCCCAATTCATTCCAGTGCTGATACATCGGCTATCTGCAGCTTTCGTTGACCGCCGCTCATTGCGCTAAGACGCTCATCATGGCTTCAACCTCTGGCAACCCCATCCTCCGGCAGTGTACACGGTTATTGCTTCCTGGTCTCGTGGAATGTCTTGCGAAGGCGGCTGCATCCAGCGATGAAGCTTCACCTCCGGAGCGTGTCATGGGTACAGTGGGCGAGATTAACAAGGCGCTTTCTGCCCTGTTTCTGTCGCTATCGGAGGACCTTCGTATGTTCCGCCATCGTGTAGAGGAATATCTCTCATCGTTTGTCTCTTCAGGTCCACGTGCGCTAGGTGTCATAATGCCGGTCCTCATTTTGTTGCTGGATTCTTCCCGACAGCCACCAACGCCATTGCACATACAAGGCGTTACTCAGCTACTGTCGCTGGCTGCTGCATCGCCAGCTGCTTTCAAGGATGCCACCGGCCGACTGGAACAATCCATGAAGGATACGCTGGAGACGTCTGTGAGACAGGCTCTCGGAAGCAAGGCGCAATCGGCCGAGCGTGCGAAGCCACAGATTTCTCTCCGTTCCTTCTAGAGTCCTAGACTACCTAGTCGTGTCAGATGGTACAGGTAAGATGCTTAGGTTCGGGTGTACTTAAGACTAATGCGTGTAAGCTAGTTGTCTGTAGTAGTGTAGCAATCAATTGGTTATCGTATAAAGACGGGCATATCATGTTCGCGTATATTACAACGACATAGGGAATACGTATCAGCATGAATACCTAAAGTAAAGTAGAGCAGTAACGAAGAAACGAGTCCTGGAACGCCTAATCGTACGCTATCGCGCGTACGGGTGGTACCCATGCTGTCCACGGGCCATGTTTCTGGCTGGACCCACACCCGCATTCATCATCCCCCTCGCGCGGCCCATCGCATGCATAGCCTGGCCGCCCATCATGCCCATGCCCCGCCCCATCATCCCCGCCGCGTTACCCATGAAGGGTTGCATGCCCATGCCAGCCATCGCCATCGGGCCCATACCCATGCGCATACCGGCCCCAGTCATGCCGCCCATCCCTGCACCCATGTTTCCCATCCCACCCGCCATCCCGCGGCCCATGCCGCCACCCATCGCGCCCATGCCGCCCATGCCGCCAGCCATACCACCGCCCATGCCAGGGTTCATGCCCCCACCCATGCCAGGGTTCATCCCGACGGCGCCCATCGCCATCGACGGGTTCATCCCTCCGCCCATGCCCCCTCCCATGCCCCCGCCCATACCGCTGAAGTCCCCGCCAGCCATGGGGGTGGCCGCAGTGCCCATGGGCATCATGCCAGGCATGCCGCCCACGCCGACGCTCGAGCCCGCTCCCATCCCCCCCATGCCCCCCATACCTCCCATGCCCATCATGCCCATGCCCATCATGGGCGACGCCTGGCCCATCATGCGCTGGTAGAGCATGGACATCTGCTGGGGCCCGACGTTGGACTGCGTGGCGCTCGCGAAGTTCATCGCGCTGGCGCTGGGGGTGCTGGGGGTGCCCGTGAGGTCCGTGCCGCCCATGTACGCGCCGTCGCGGCCGCCGCGGGTGTTGCCGCTGACGCCGCCGACGGTGGAGCGCGCGGCATCGCGCTGGCTCCGCGGCTGGGCGACCTTGACTTCGATCTATACATAACGAATGGAAAGACGTCGTTAACATCAATATTTGGGACAACGCACCGGGTTGAGACAGAAACGCGCACCTGCTTGTCGTCGAGGATAAGATTGGGCTGGCCGACGAGCTGGTCGGTGTTGCTCGCGTCCTCGAACGTGACGAAGCCGAAGCCCTTGGAGCGTCCGGACTCGCGGTCGACCATGACGGTGCAGTCAACAACCTTGCCGTACTGCGCGAAGAACGCGCGCATCGTGTCCGACGTCGTCGCGTGGGACAGACCCCCGACGAAGTAGCGCGTATTGCGGAGGTGCTCTTCCCGCGGGATAGCGCGCTTCGGATCGATCTGGATGTGCGTGCGCCCGAAAAGCGGCAAGGGTGAGTTCACAGCCGGTCACGTAAGGAAGGAGGTATCGGTGCGCACAGTCTTGCCGTCGAGGATGTGCTCGCGGCACATTACGGCGTTCACGGACGCGGGATCTTTAAAAGTGAGGAACGCGAAACCACGCGACCGGCCGTCCTGGTCACGCAGGATGGTGCAGTCCTCGACTTCGCCGAACTCAGTAAAGTACTTTCTCAAACCGTCTGTTCTTAGGTGATTAGTTTTCAACTCGGATTCTGGTGTATGGGTGGACTAATACCATCTGTTGTGTCCCAGCTGAGACCGCCAACAAACATCTTGCTATACTCGCGTTATCGTTGTTATTCGTGATATTCGACGTATTGGAGGTATCCAACGTATCCGAGGGATTCGCATGTCGCGTAATGTGCCGTAACAGCGAGAGGGTGTGCCGCAGTCCATGTCGTAGGCGGTTGTGGGCGTACCATAGGCGTAGAGGCAGAGAGGAGAGGTCCAGGGTAGCCAGTGCCGTAAGGAGAGGGCAGAGAGACAGATATAGGTCAGAGTTTGAGGAGTACCGAGTGATAGAGGCGTATACCGGGAGGCAGGGAAGAAGATTAGCGTCCGTAACGTAAGGAGCTAGCCACACGTGAACAGTAGAGGGCATGGCGAGTAAAGGAAAGCCTGGGAGTAGCACAAATACGACATGTGTGGCAGGTACGGTCTGTCTGGTCATATCAAGCGACGAAGCGTCTATGTCAAAAGTACGGAGACGGACGATCGACAGAGTCGTACGTAGCACAGTGATGCCGAGACAGTGCCACGGACCCGGTACGTGGGATGGTGCGAGGGATGCGCGCAGGACGGTATGTGACCAGGTGGGGAGAGCACTCACCCTTCATCCTTCATCTCCGAGGGCCGGACTGCTCTGCGCATGCTATCGTCGTGGGATGCTGCGTCGCCGTTGGTCTTGGTGGTGGGTGAGACTTGATATTGCTGTCGTTCTTGAGCCGGTGTCTGCTTGTATGCCGAGAACTGCTTTGCGACCTGCGCCGAGTATGACAGCTCCGGTGAGGGTTTTGGAGGGAGAGAGGTTTCCTTGGGCACAACGGGCTTTTCCTCACGCTTCACCTCAACGGCGGAGGGCTTCTGTTCCGTGGCAGGATCGGCCGTGTCTTGAGGCTCCTCGCGAGCGTCATCGTTGTCCCCATACAAGTCTGCGTGGGCTGCTCAGTCTTGTACGATACAGTAGCGAGGTTAGAAACTCACCGTCGTAGAGGTCACTGTCGAGGGAGCCGGCCATGTCTTGAAGTTCACCGTCGTCGTAGGAGCGAGAGCGGCGGTGTTGGCTCTCGCCGCTCGTCCCTCAACCAATACCCACGCTTATGTAATCCAGTCTACCCCTCTATGGCGTGTCGCGCACAGCAATATTATGTATATTAATTCACCCCCACCCAGTCTCGACTCTCTATTCAACGTTCAACTTCCTCTGCACATCTTGCGTTTATACCCTCCCTTTTGCTCATATTCCTCCCTACCATCCGGAAATTTGGACGGTCCGTGATGAGGTATCCTTCTATCAACGTCGTGGAAAACCCGTAAGTTGAGGTTTGTAAACAGGAGGACTTTGTGAAACTTCGACATCCTAACCTACCACCGCCTGCTCACCGTTCGCCATGCAAGTTTTTCTCTAATGGCCTACTATCAAATGTTCGTACTATGTGCAGTCCAAGGGTACCCCGGGATCGACCAGTACCCAGGACAATGTGCTTGCATAGGATATGGCAGTCACGTACTCCAGCGACAGTCCCAAGGAGGACCTGTCGAGATTATGTGGTCTCCCGCTGGATTTCTTGCAACTCATCCTCGACACACTGCGCTGCGACACCGATGTGAACCTTCGGCGTATCGGAGGGAACAGCGAGACGCATTTCCATCCGCAGTGTGAATAACTGTTCCCGAATTTTTCGGGGGTTCTGGCATCTTCTGTACCCGACATCGTAACCCAAAACTGCAAGGCTTTTAGAAGCATACAATGCATGAACATTTGGATGTTCGCGGTCGCCGAAACAGGGCGCAAAGCGTCCTTGAATTCCTGTCGCCACATATTAGCAATCAATTCAGAACATATTCCATTACATGTCGACATCCCTATGTAGACCTCAATTGACCATCTCATGCAGCATGGCCCGACACCATCATCTTTACCGGGACCCTCCCCGTGATCGCGCTCTCGCCATAGATCGCAGCCGCGGCCGCCTTCAGCGCTGGCACGGTGAACTCGAACGTCGCGATTGCAGGCACAGCGACCTCCTTCAATGCCAGGACATCATACGGCCCACACGTCGACACCACGACGAACCTCTCGTCCACTCCTCGCCCGCCCTCGCTCGCGGCCTGCAGCACCTTCTCGAGGAAGGCGACTTGCCATGCACCCTTGTCGTACCCGTTTTTCGTCGCGAACACGATCGACCCGGCAGCACGTAGTTTCTCCGCAAGCGCGCTAGAGACCCCTTGGTTAGGGTTGTAGACGACATGCTCAACCGCAGGCACGCGCGCAGCAATGGTCTTTGCGAAGGCCGAGTACGACGGCCCAGCGGTATTCCTGACGCGTCCTGCAGCGTCTCGCAGCTGCGCTTCGGCGTCGTCTACCGCACGGTTGAGCGACTCCATCCGCGGGGTGAGCAGGACAGCTGGACCGGCGGGCGACAACGGGGCGAAGGGCTTGGAGTTCGGGATGTGCGAAATCGACGCGGCATACGCGCGACGGCTGAGGAGCTCGTGTTCCTTCTTGAAGATCATGACCTGTTGGGTCTGGAAGGGAACGAAGACGTCGTCCCAGGTGCCCGCCACTTTGTCCTTGAGCGCTGCGATGCGCTTTCCGCTGGCGACCAGGTCGTCAAACGAGAGTATGCCGTCGGCCACCCCAGCGTATGTGGCCTCGATCGCACCGACATGGCATGCGTACGTGTGACATATCATGACGATGTCCGCCCCAGCCTGGAGCGAGCGCACGGCGCCGCCCTCCGAGCCGTATTTCTCGGCGACGGCCTCCATCTCCAGACAGTCGGTGACTACGACGCCGTTGTAGCCGAGCTCGCCGCGCAGGAGGTTTGTCGTGATCGCACGCGAGAGCGAGCATGGAACATCGTCGCCGGTAATATTAGGGAGCGCCATGTGCCCAGTCATGATACTCCCGATGTTGTCGCGGACGAGTGCTTTGAACGGGATGAGCTCCGTCGAGAGTAGGGATGCCTTGTCTACGAGGATACGCGGAAGGTTGAGGTGCGAATCGACGTGAGTGTTGCCGTGTCCGGGGAAGTGCTTAGCCGAGGGGGCGACGTTCTGGGCGGTGAATGCATTGCTTACGGCAGTCACATAACGCGAGGCCGTCTCGGGATCTATGGACACTGCTCGTAAGTCGAGCACAGTGGTGTGGTTCAGTCAAGCCCACCATCGCTGAAGGAACGGACCCCTGTAAGACATTAGGCCACCAATGCAAGCCTTTGGAACGCACAAAATAACGTACCGATTACAGGATTCCTGGGGTCGGAGTTGACGTCGGCAACAGGGCTGTATCTGCACCCAAGCCATGAGCCACATTGTGAGAGAAGATACATCAAATTTTCCCTTACACCCAATTGATGCCAGCGGCTTTCAGCTCTTTCGCAGTGGCCGTGGACACTTCGGTAGCAAGTTCAGGTGAACCAGAGGCGGCCAGCGCCATAGCACCAGGACTGGGTCCGTTTCATTAGCAGGGTAGACTATCGATGCAGAGCGAACAACAATAACATACAATTGGGTTCCAGCATCAGGGACACTGAAGGCCGATACGAGACCTGTAAGATGAGGATAGTTGATTCAGTCAAGACGCACCACTGAGAGGCCCCCAACGGCAAGCATTGCCCCACGTCGCTATGTTGCATGGGCCACTTTTTGGGATGTGAAATATATGTGCTCCGCGTGTTCCCTCCATGAAGGGGGTCAAAGACATTTTGAGGACACATGCTATTCGAAACGCTTGGTTGGGCCAATGTTTTCCGCGGTGAAATAGGGGGACACCATTTTCTCTCTTCTCAAAACATCATCAAGGATAACGGGGTGCCATGGCCTCGAGCTCGGACCTCCGACCTCGGTGAGACGAAAGCCTCTACGCATCTCTGCCGGAGATAGGATATTACACAGAACGTAACCAAACGTACCGTTCTCTTGATCGATTCCAATCAAAAGTGGCCGGGTATGTTCAGCCTCCTTGGCAAGCGATTGCAGTTCTGTAGTGATGCGATGTACCTGTGCAGTACCTGGCGGGTTGACTGAGTTGCTGATGACGCATCTGGCGAGCGCATACAAGGACTCACTCTGGACGTTCCTCTTGAAAAGTATGATATTTCTGTTAACCGAGGGTGTCTCGGTCAGTTTCTGGTCACAACGGGCGATGCAGATGCACAGGTCACATACCCGAGGTAATAATCCTTGATGAGCGTTTTAATGTCCTCGCTGACTTCATGACCATGGAATCCGAAGACGAAGTGCTGCGCAAGTGACGTTGAGTGGCTGAGGTGTGTTTCGAAAGCCAAGTTAGTGTAAGGCACGACACCTGGCCAATTTCGCGTTTGTGTGCCTCCGATAGTGTGGCCATGACGAGTTGTTCCTAATCGATGGCGTTTGGTATCGGGCACGCATCAGTTTGATTGCGAGGTGATGCATATAACCAATTTGACTGCGCTGCGCCGTAGTTTAACATATGGTTTACTGACCTTGAGCTTCTCGGAAGTGTTTGGAGAGGTGATTGGCGTTGGTTGGAACACAAGGTGCTTGGGGGAGGATATGATCCTGCTTATGGAGGGATGGGGCGTTCGATTGGGGTGGCCGAACCTTATTGCATAGAGTCGTTGGATTCAATCAGACTTTGGAGGGTCTCCCATCATGTGGTTTACGGCTCGACGCGGCAGGGCGGGCGGGGGAAGCAGAGCTTGAGGACAGTCTGACATGCTTCGGGAGAGTTCGTGCCCAGGAAAGGGCTCCACCTCCACTGATAGAGAAGACCGGCGATCTGAGTCGTTGACGACGGCTAGCAGGGGCTCTGGGAGGCGGGGAGTGTGAGAGGGGTTGGGGACATCGTGCACTGCGAGACGCCGACGTTTCATGGTGGGCGCTGGTGCCGACGCCGCCGGCCACGTGGGGGCGCACCAGCTCGCTCACACAGCCTCTGGCTCTGCATCTGTTCATCGTACACCACCTGCCCCTCCACACTCCCCGCCCGCCCGTCCGTCTGTCCGACTCGATGAAGAAGCTCTTTGGAAGAGATAAACCCAAGGCAGTCAAGGTCACCCCGGGCGGCCGCGACGACGTCTCCGCTCTCGGAGAAGTACGATCTCTTTCCTTACTACCCCAAACCCCCGCGTGCGCTGACCACCATTTATCCCTAGCCTCACCCGTATACTCCCCGTAGAAATGGCGACCACCATCCGGGCCCGGAAGACCAGTGGGATCTCATTTCAGAAACAGACCCGCCTCTACAACCCCTCCGCCCACCAAATCTCGGCCTCTCGCAGACGTCCTCCTTTGGCTCAATCAATCACGCGAATGTGCCCGTCTCTGCTCCGCTGCCTCGGTCAACATCTCCCTTCAGCATTAACACATCCATGCCTCCGCCAAGCATGAAGTCAAGTAAAGACGGGGCTGTCCTCCGCAAGAAGCCACCAGCGACCGTGAACGCCTTTGCCGCGGTCGGTATCCTCAACTCCCTCAACCCCACCCATCATCTAGAGCCTGTCAATTCGCGCGAGACGTCGGAGGATGGCTATACGGATTCATCCTGGAAGGAAGAGAAGGAAAAGAAGGAGAAGCGGCCGTTCTGGGATCGATCGGGTCACAAGGAGAAGGAAAAGGAGAAGGAGAAGGAGAAAGAGCGCGCTAGAGAACGAGAACGGGAGAGGGAAAGGGAGAGGGAAAGAGAACGGGAACTGGAACGACAGCGTGAGTGGGAGCGGGAGAGAGAACGGGAAGCCATGCGAGAGAGGGAGAGGGAAAAGGAAAGACGAGAAGAAGGCTCACCTGGGGAGATCACTCGGATGTTAGGTGTGTTTAACTATTGCTCCTCTGCCGCGGGTCCTGGATTCAATGACCCGCGATTTGCAGGATATCTTTTCGCGACCTCATCGGAAGACTGGACATTGGTCCTGGATGTTTGTGATAAAGCTTCCGCGAACGAGGAGAATGCCAAGGAAGCAGCAAAAGCCCTGCGGAAGGAGTTCAAGTTCGTCTGCGACACTCTCACAATTCTTTGCGCGTGTTCATGTGTCTTCACTTAGGAGTGGAGAGCCGTCGACCCAACTCGCAGCTGCTAGGTTGTGGGCGATCATGCTCCGTAACTGCTCCATCCTCTTTGTGAAGCACTGTGCGTCGCGGAAGTTCATCGAAACCCTTGACGAGGTGTTGAAGGGCAAAGCAACGCCGCCTGTGGTTCGAGAGAGGCTACTTCAAGTTCTTGCCGCTGCGTCATATGCGAGCGATCATGGTGAGTCCTGGACGTACTCACTCCTGTCATAACCTTCCGCACCAACCATAACCCCAACCACAAGAATCAAACTTCCGGCATCTGTGGCGAAAGTACAAGCGGGAAGACCAGCCAGATGAGGTAGGTTGTCATTAGAATAACGCTGTCAGATTCTGACTTGTGCTTCAGGGCGTTCCATTCGACACGGACGATGCGATGTTCTACCCTGCGACTCCCCGGCATTCAATCGGACCAAATAGTCTGCCGCCACCTCTTCTCGAACAGACGTTGCATCCACAACCACTACAACCGCAGCCTCTTCATCCACAGTCCCTCACCCCAGGCCAGCCGCCAGTACACCGTTCATCGTCCCAACCTCAACAACTTCAACAAACGCCTTATCCTCAACAAGTTCCTCAGCGCCCCCCGCCGACGGTGAATTTTGTGTTTGAAACAGATTGTTTGTCTCAACTGATGCGTCCTCGCCGCAGACCACGCCCGGAAGAGTCAAGTCTCATTCTTCACGTAATCGTGTCATCCCGCCGGAGGAGGATATCCGACGTTTGTTCCAGGAGTGCAAAGTTGGGCGAGGGAACGCGAGCCTTCTCTCCGAGGCGCTCACTTACGCGAAGCCCGAGGACCTCAAGAGCAAGGATATCATCAAGGTGCGCGGCCATATCCGTTACCCATCATGACTAATTAATAGTTGGCTATCCTACAGGAGTTCTACGCTCGTTGTCGCGCCTCTCAAGAGCTCATCTCTGCTCAAATCCCGTGGGCGTTCGCGCAGGCCGAACGCTCGCGTGAGGCTGCGGCCAAGCCAGTGGATCCTACGAGAGATACTCGCCCCTCTGTCGATAGGGATCGGGATCGCCCTCCGTCGAGCCCGAAGAAGGAGAAGGACGAGCATCTTACGACTGAGGAGAAACTTCTTGCTGCGATCCTTGCGTCGAACGAGGAGCTCCTCGAGGCACTCCGACTGTACGACGACATTGAGCGTGTAGGCGTGGAGCGAGATGCGGAGGAGCGCAGTAAGCGCGAAATCCGAATGGACCGTTCGGTGAGTTCTCCCGCCTGGTTCTTCTCTGACTCTACCTGATTCCTCGTGCAGCGCCTTGTCTACGACGACAATAACGAGGCGCATTATCTAGAGCCCGGACAAGATCCTGGTGGAGCATCGTCATCGCGCAGTCCGTCACCCTCGCCTTCGCCATCCCCTTCCCCCGCCCCGTCGTTCGTCGTTACACCGTCCAACACGCACAACAACATTAGCCAACCGATACCCACACGACCACAGCCTAGCAGTGACCACAACCACAACCACAACCACAACCACGCCGACCGCAATCCACAGCATACCCAGCATCCCGGCTCGCAAGGCTCCGTCCAATCTCTCGCGCCGCCCCCGCCCGCTCCTCACGGACCGCGTTTGCCAATACAGCGCTCGAACACACCCTCCCCAGAGCGCGGCTCTTTCAACCGTGGCCCTGGGCCTAATCCCGGGCCCGGACGCGCGTCGCTCGACAGCCAACCGGGGTCGGCCGTGGCTGCGCCAACCCCAAGCAGGCTCCGGCAGAACAGCAGTTCAGAGTGGTCGGAGCTCGGCAACGGCGACGGCGAGGACGAGGAGTGCAAGACGCCCGTGCGCCCCAGCGCCAAGGCGCTCGGGAAGCGCAGGGTCATCGAGCCCCCGGAAGGCGAACGTGAGTTCCACCCCCTTCGTCTATTGTCTCACCCCAAACCAGAACCGATTACTGACTGCTACGTGTTTATGTTGTAGGTCCGTTCGACCCAGACGACCTGTTCTACGACCAGAGCGTGAACGAGTCCACACGGAACAACTCGGACGACTCAGACTCGGACGACGGCCACGCGAAGAACCCGTGGCATCGCCCGACGCACTACGTGTACGATGCAGCCGCGGAGCGAACAGAGCAGCGCATCCGCGAGGGACGCCTCGCGGCTGCCGCGCTTGTCGCTGGGGTGCATTGACCCTTGTCATTACGTTTCGCCGTGCTGTGGTAGGGTCTACTTCGTTTTCGTGATGTCATGTTGTGTTATATACTTACTACCATTACTTATACGCTGATCGCGGGTGTTATGTGTATTTTGGCTGGACGGTCGGATCGCTGCTCATGCACGCGTGTGCACTAGTCAGCATGAGGAGCGGCGTTTTTAGACGCGGACGACAGGGATGAGTGTGCGTTGGGCACTGTTATCATTGCATGTTTGAACATAGGTAATTAGAGGACCAACAAGTACATTGTACACCCATAATTTTATTGCGCTTGAATGTTCTCGTTACATGAGTGCTACATGATAGCGCAAGTTGTCGTCGGGTCACCGGACCGGTCATTGGCGTGGTTGGAGACTTGGTTGGCGGCCTGGCGACGCCGCCTTCTCTAGAGGCCACCACGACTTGCTTGTCCGTCCATATCGCTATACAGACCATGTTCGAAGCACCAGTGCCTCCTTGGGATTTTACGGATAGGAACAGGTGTGGAAGGAATCTTTAAACCTGCGTGGACCCGGCATCCTGACGATCTCGTCCGATCCAGCTTTGCGTATGTGCTTCGATCGAGCTGAGATGGCATTTCCTTATAACCGAAATCCTCGATTAACCATTGGGCGGATGTTTCAGCTTCGAAACCGTCCTCAAGCGGTGGCCAATCATCCTCACTGGTATCATCGACAACATCTACTGCCGCAACCATGACCTCGGCGTTTCGCTGGACACCAAGACTGCGGAGGAGGCAGGTGTAATAGAGGAACAGATCTCAGAGGGAAAGAAGATCATCGGTCAAATCGGCGAAATCAAGTACGACATGGCGCGCGACCGCCCCTTACCGTACGCCATTTGAACCATGGCTAGCTTGGATATCTGTGAACTTACCCCGAACGAGCTGATTAGACGGGTTCCCGATGATGGCGAACCGCTCTCGGACGTCTACAACGCCGAATTAGACAGGCTCGTAGAGAAGAACAAGGGCACCTGGCTTACGGTACCCTGGCTCTACTCTGAGTACGAAGCCGGCTCGTCTTCTCCTTGTGATGATAACTCACGACATATCCAGATGCTACCTGTCCGTCCGCATCTTGCGCCTAGTTTCTGGACTTAACTCACCTATGCATGATACAGCTATCGCTTGATCCGCTCTTTCTTCGTGCAAACGAAGCATTGGAAGGACTATGACCCATTCCTGCAGCAGAAAGAAGCAACATTCCAGAAGAGTTCAAGAGCAATCTATGGTACATAATGTCACGCAATACAACAACCCCATCGTTGACGCTATCCCATCAGCACTCGCAACGACGATGCATGAACTGGAGCGAGACAAAGCAACCCTTGCTTCGGATCCCGATAACTTGAAAGTCATCTTCAAGGAAATGATCCAGATGTGCCTATGGTACGCAGTGCCATGGTTCCTAGGCAGCCGGAAAGATATAATCTGACGTTTTCAACGATGTAGGGGCAACGCAACGGTCTGCTTTTCGCTTCAAATCGTCCGGGTCGAGCGGGAGCTGACGTCACAAATAGGATCTGTCTATGCTCACACACTTGTCTCACGATGACATTCAACACCTGCAGTCGGTCGGCCGCGACGCTCAAGCTGCACGAGCGGAATACATCCTGCATGATGACCAGGAAAAGGTCTGGCAACAACTGACTGACCTGTCCGGGAAAGTAGATTCCCGCATAGACTTCGTGCTTGACAACGGTTACTATTCTTCTCCTCTCTCGATGCCAAAATGTTGACTGATGTGTATGATCAGGTGGTTTTGAGGTAGGATAACGATCAGACACTTGTACCAGTGACCCTGAACGCACAGTAGCTCTTCACGGATTTCGTATTCGCAGACTTCTTAGTCACGTACACATCATACGTCTCTAAGGTGGTGTTCCAGTAAGTAGACCCCACGTAACTGCTTATTGTATCCCTACTGACTCCTTGATCGACTGCCAGCCCCAAGTTGATCCCATGGTTCGTTTCGGATGTAACGCCTCCAGATTTCAGGTCGACCACCTCTTCCCTCCTGTCGCCGACATTCTTCCCAGAAGAATCCACTCCATATGGCGCTCCTGCGTCCTCTGTGTCGCAAGAATCGCGAGAGCATCTGTACACTATGGTGAAGCGCTGGGAGTCCTACATCGAGTCCGGCATTTTCTCGTTGTCAGTGCCTATAGAGTACCCATTGGGTGCCTCGGATGCCAAGGTGAGTTTTTTTTGCAGAGTGTCGCGTCTCCTATCCAGGCGTTAATTCCCGTCTTACGAAACTCGATCGCCAGGCAAACTTTTGGACTTCGCCATTCCCGTACTGGAACATGAAGGAGCTCGCCCCCGAGCTCCACGCTCACCTCCGTGGTAGCAACCTCGTCATTTTCAAGGTAAAGCTGAATGGCTCTGACTCTGGATCACCCGCTGACCCACTTTCTGCGCTACAGGGCGACTTGAAGTGCGTCGCCTAACGTTTGTCGCATATCATGAATGCGCTGACTTGTGATCATATGGCGCAACAGCTTCCGGAAGTAAGCGTCGCATTCCGACCTGATCCTCCTATGGCAGTTCTGACATAGAAATAGGTTGACCGGTGACGTGCAATGGCCCCCTTCGACGCCGTTCGAGACCGCCATTGGTATTTCTTTGGAGCACTATGTTTCTGTCCGCATCTAAACTGCGATCCCGACAGGTCCACTCGCCGGGTCATTCCCCATTCTGAGCTTGCGGACGAACAAGGCAGACGTCATCGTCGCCGTCGACAAGGACGTCGCCGAGAAGCTAGACAAGAGCGGCGAGAAGTGGCGGTACAACGGGAAGTACGTATCATCCCGTCCTCCCGCGTATATGCGTGCTCGCGTACTGAGTATTGAGCGCTGTCCAGGTATGCGTTGGTGCTGTTCCAGCCCCGTGCAGATTAGACAAAGAAGGGAAGATACGAAGAGCAGAAGACAATGTTACCTGTAGACTTACAAAGAATGCGAATAGGACTGCACTCGACATTATCGCATTTTGCGCGTTTGATACAACATGTCTGGGTCAGCTACGGGCCCTGGCCCGCGGTCAGTCCTCGTCTTCGCCCATCACAACCTCCCCGGCCTCTATCCCTCCCCCTTCCTCGTCCGCAGCGGCATACCGGTCACAGAGCGCCCACAGGTCATCCCTAAGCTCGCGCACCTCGTCCAGCTCGAGTCCCATGCGCACCACGACCTCCGCACGCCGGTCCACGCACTCCTGCGCGAGGCGCGCATGCGCAGCGAACAGTCGCCCTGGGGTGCTCGATGTCGTGAGCGTCGAGTAGACGTCGTGTCGGGTGTCCGGTGGCAACGCGGGATTAATGATACGCGGGAAGGACGTCGGGGTAGGGTACAGCGGTGCGTGCACGCTGTCGTGCGATTGCACGTCAGCGTCGTTGCTTGTCTAGAGAACTTGGGAGGGAAGGACGCAACGGACTGACTTACCTGAGGAACGCTGGGATGCGAGGCGGGAAGAGCTCATCTAGCTTCGTCCGTTGGGCGGACGAGAAGTTTCCGCGGATGACTTGCAGGCGTCCGTACTCGCTCACGGCGTTCTGTACATTCCTTCCTGAGTACGTGTGCATGCGCGTACACAGGGCAACGCCGCGAGAGAGGAATTTACCGGAGAGGGTTTATCGCGGGAATCTTTCATCGCGGAGAGGTCGTACAGCTTCAATGGTACATCCCACGCTGACATCGATGCAGACAGCGGGTATATGCCGGATAAGTGGGCGGTTCGTGTCGTGCCCGACACGTTCAGCAGTGTGCTGAGGGATGCGAGATCGTATTCGGAAGCCTTCAACCTAGACACCATGATCGCTGAGATAAACTGGCTAGGGATAGATAATCGCAACGCTCACCTGAGCGGCAGAGTCACGCTCTCGATGTGCGTGGAGACAAGAGCCGACGTCTGGTATGGGCTCCGGAGCTGCAGATGATATCATTGGTCGAAGCATTACGGAATCCAACTCGTCAAGACGTACGTCCAAGGACAGATCTTCTAACCAGTCGCCTTGCTTCCAGCTAGATGGGGGTTGGATGGGCACGTTGAGCGTCGATAGGTTCTCAAGGCTACGTAGACAAAGTGCATCGTTGATCGCCTTCGCCGCTCCGGGCTGTTACCAAGAATTCGTTAAGAACCATAAGTAAGGCGCACGGCGTTAGGCGAGTTAGTTTGAATCATGGCTTTACCTCGCCAGCCGTAACAAGGGCGTTCGACGCATCCGACAAGAATGAGAACGCAAGTGATGGAGGCTTAGGAAACTCGTCGCGAAACGCTGTGAGGAGAGCGTCCGTGAACCCCCCGAAGGTCACGCAATCACTCATGAGTTGTAGACCCTGTGTATAAAGTCTTAAAGCTCAAGCACGGTAGATTTGAACGCTGACTGCGACCAACCTGAAGCCCGTCGCATTCCTCGACAAACGACCGCGTTTCGTTCTCCATTAAGTCACGATCCTGTCGTTACGCATTGTGTTGGGACGTTACGACCCGTACAAGTCAACTCTTGCACGCACAGAGTCATGTTGGTGGAACGTTTCTCTGCTCTTATTCCAGTCACCGTCGGCGGCGTCCCAATCCGGGAGGTCAGGAAGTCTTTGTGGGGTTCTCGGGTGGAGGAAGACGCGGCTATAGTCGGACCAGAAACGGACGCGCGTTAAATCGGCCGCCTGTGGTTCTTCCTCTCCATCGTTATCTTCCAGTTCACCTGCCTCCAAGCGTGCATGGTACTCGCTCTTGGGGATTGGCTCTTGGCGGTATTCGATGACCTCTCCATCCCTGAATGATTGCAAAATGATGGTCGCGTGATGGCCTGGAGGCAACGTTATCAGAAAGTTGAAGCGTGACGCACCATTGACCCGCTGCGGCGCCTTCGTTATCGGTGTAGAGTTCGTCGGAGAGGGCACCGAAGTTCGCTATTCGTAAAGGTGAGCTGTTAATCGGAATACATGCGGAGCTGAACGCACACGTCCTGTCAAACAGGAGTAATCTTGGACAGTATGTAGGTTCTCCCTTGAATGATATCGAACCAATGAGACAAAGTTTGGTCCACTGGCAGGGACGACGTAAAGGAAGCATTTTTCACCTTGCTGTTCAGCCCTTCTCTGAACGACCTGTCGTGGAACACAGCTGGGTCCTCGCCATCTTCGAAAGTGAAGTAGCTTTCCTGCGTGTTCCAGAAGTGAGTACCGACAAAATTGGCGAAAGGACCGGCCTGGATGTAGAGGATCTCCTTCATGGTGTCACTGCAATCTCAGCGAGCCTCAGATTGTCATTGGCTTATCGCTTGCGGCGTCCACTGCCAGCGCTTGCGGCGTAGAGACGCGTTCCGTGTGATTGCGTGTAGGCGCCGATCCCCACATCCTCTTCAGGTCCTGCTCTAAAGCACCTCGTCCGCTGCCGGACCTCGTCATCGTTCCCCCCCCCACCTCCACAACCATGCCCGACTCTGCCATCCTCCCTGTCCTCACCCTCCCCCACCCCCTCATCCTCCTCCCCACGGCACGCGTCCAAGTCCCCCTCGATGATGCCACCGGCACGAGACTGATCGAATTGGTCCAGCGCTCGGAGACCCAGCTCGTTATCGGCACTGTCCCGTGCACTTCTTCCTCTACCATCCACCCATGGGGCACCGCCGCACGCGTCGTACGCATCGTCCGGCCCATCTCCAAGTCCTCACAGCGGCTCTACCATGTCACTCTGCACGGTCTGTCGCGCATATACTTCCCGGACACCAAGTCTCAGGCACCGTTCGCTCCCAGTGACCTCATCGAGCTCAAGGCCGAGTACCCGAAGTCCGATGGCCCGCCCTCCCATGAGGTCGTCGCGCCGTTCCGCGCTGCGGCCTGTAAGCTCCTCGATGGCCTCGCGCAGGACGCAACACAGCAGTCCCGAAGGGACGTTTACGCGAAGATCACGCAGATGATGGAGGAGGTCTCGGACGATCGCACTCCCTGGATGGCCGACGTCATCGTCGCCGGGATCAATAAGGTCGAGTACGACGACAAGCTTGGTGAGTCCCCATCCTCTTCGGTCGCTTGTCGAGCACATCCATATTTCTCCGCCGACCATGCGGCCTTTGAGTGGACGTGGACGATTCGTCCGACCGGGGTCCACCAAAACCCGGGGTATCACTGCGCCTGTTATTTTTGCGCTTCTTTCCAGGGGACGGATGGCGCAAAACTGGTGACACCCGTTCCGTCATGCTAGCCACTTCGGACGGGCTGCTTGACCGGAGTCACGGGAGCACACCTTATGCCGTCCCATACGGCATATCTTCTATGGAAAGCTCTCTTCTTCTGCGCTTCTTGAGGCTTCTTGACGTCTCAAAGACGTTGTAACGATGCCGAGCGTCCTTCGCTCGCTCCGCACGACCCTCGCCGCCAGCCGGAGCAGCGCAACAGCCAATGGTGACGGAGAGTCGAACGGGAACGGCGAGGAACCGCTTCTGTTGTCGTTGCAGAAACGCGCCAACGCCAGACCAGACCAGGCCAGAGCGAGTAGAAGCGACGGGCAGACATCCGGCGCGGCACGAGTACGATGTAGGAGATCGTGGACAGAACATAGATCGTCGGGATTGCTCATACTGCTGGCTGCAGCCAAAAGCCGTCAATGGAGGTGATGCGCCTGCCCACACTCTTCAGTTTTTGTCGAAGAGATTTACCAGACCTTTGCCCCCTTCGTCCCTATGGTATTGAGGACTGCGCACGTGCCGGAGATCAGGGCCCGGCATACCTGTCTCATTTCGCGCTGGGGACCTCACGCGGTCTTGCTTCCTTGAATGTGCTCGATACAGCAAAGGGGCAAAGCCCCGGTTCCAACCGAATGCTTGCCCAAGTCGGTTACAGGAAGAGGTCTCCTATAAGTGGTTCGTGGTTCTTTCGGGGTGCGTTACAAGTAGGGACTCGTGCCCAAGGTGAGGCGCGGGCACCTCGTTCTGCACAATGAGACGCGACCGGGATTCGGAATTAACGGTAACCGCGTGTCTGTGGGATGTTTTTTCCTCCTTTTGCGGCCTATAGGGTGCATGTGAACGACATGCACAGTTCCTCCTTCTCGGGATCAATTGCGCACTGCATGGGCATTATGTGCTGACCAACGCATCGATGGATGCCAGATTTTTTGTCGGCAGCAGGCTCAGACGACCGCCTCCGGCGCGCGACCGAGCTGTTCGTTAAGCAGTCTTCCATCTCGGAAGTCACGAAGAAGATAGCGCAATCCATCGATGAGTCACTCTCGAAGCAGCAGAAGGAGTTCTTCCTCCGTCAGCAGCTTGCAGCCATCCAGCGCGAGCTTAGCAACCTCAACCGGTCTCCCGCCGGCGGGTCTGGCCCGGAGGTGCCCAATGGCTTCCCGAAGGCTGGTTCTGAGTTGGACGACAATGAGCAATCGGAGGCGGAAGACATGGCCGAAATCCGGAGCAAGATCGAAGCCATGGCAAAGGACAGCGAAGAGCGCAAGATGGCCGTAAGGGAATGGAAGAGGCTGCAACGCATACCTTCGGGCAGCGTCGAGCATGGTGTCATCCGTAGCTACGTGAGCGCTCCAGTCCTCTGTTTCTGATTGGTGACAGACTTGCTGAGTTCTTTCCGCAGCTCGAATGGCTCACTTCGATCCCTTGGCCCTCGTCCGCCGCATATGCAAACGCGACATCATCCGACAAGCTCAGGGACCGCGGCTTCCTCGCCGTCGCTCGCAAGCAGCTCGACGAGGATCACTACGGGCTCGAGAAGATCAAGAAACGCCTCATCGAGTACCTCGCTGTCGTCCGGCTCAAGCAGCTTCAGGCCGAGCATCTCAATGACTCGGACCTGCCACCATTGGTTCCAGCTGCGCTTCCTGCACCCGGCACGAACGAAGGAGACAGCGGGGATTCTGCCCAACGCTCAGAAGGTGACGCGACCGCCCGCGCCATGGCGCTGATATCCAAGGCGCTGAAACTTCGCCCCTCTGCAGAGCCCAAGGCGAAGCCCGAACTCCCCGTTGCTTCCCCTCCTTCACGGACAATGACGGCACCCCAGCGTTCGGGCTCGGGCAAGACTAAGCGGGGTGCTGGTTCCAAGGCCGTCAAAGGCCCCATCCTATTGTAAGCAGAGCAACTTGATTGGTGATGACTCATAGCGAGCTGAGGGGCTTTGGTAGGTTCGTCGGCCCACCAGGAACGGGCAAGACATCGCTTGGGCAGTCGATCGCGCGCGCTCTCGACAGGCCATTCCAGCGCATCTCGCTGGGTGGCGTGCGGGACGAGGCGGAGATTCGGGGTCACCGGCGTACGTACGTCGCGAGCGGCCCTGGGTCTATCGTTCAGGCGCTGAGGAAGGCTGGAAGGCCAGACCCTGTCATCCTGCTGTAAGTCAGTCTATGCGCGGTCGCTGGCAAAAATAGAATGCTGACGGTGGTGTGAAGGGACGAGGTGGACAAGATCGGGCAGAACAACTTCCATGGCGATCCTGCGGCTGCGTTGCTCGAGGTGCTCGACCCGGAGCAGAACCATTCGTTCAATGTAAGTTCGTCTGCCACTAGAGATGGGGTATGGCCCTGATGCTTCGGTAGGACCACTACGTCAATGTGCCTATTGATCTCAGCCAGGTGCTCTTCATCTGCACGTCGAACTCGCTGGATACGATTTCCGCGCCCCTTCTCGATCGTTGCGAGATTGTCCAACTATCAGGTTTGAACATACCCTTGTCTACTAATCAGTGAATGGATCTCAACCACTCCGCAGGATACACATACGATGAGAAGATGCACATCGCCCGCAAGTTCCTTCTGCCAAAGCAGCTCAAAGCTAACGGCCTCACCGCTGAGCATGTAACACTTACTCAACCTGCTCTCCTTCATATCGCCACACACTATACGCGCGAAGCGGGTGTTCGTTCACTCGAACGGGCGATCGGCGCGGTCGTCCGGTATAAGGCGGTCGAGTGGGCGGAGTATGCAGACAGTGCGGGCATCCAGGACGTCACCCAGCTCCCCTCGATAGAAGTCCAGCAGAGCGAGGCGGAGAAGGCGAAGACGAAGGGACGGATATACAAGAAGGTCGTCGAAGAGCACGAGCTCGAGAAGATCCTCGGCATTGCGCGATGGGACGAGGAGGAGCTGCACCGCGAGGAACGGCGCGGGCTCGTGTACGGGCTCGTCGTGACGGGCATGGGCGAGGGCGGGCTGCTGCCCATCGAGACGACGGCGGTCCCTGGAAGCGGACAGCTCAAGCTCACAGGCAGCCTGGGTGACGTGATTAAGGAAAGTGGAGAGCTCGCGTTGAGCTGGGTGAAGAGCCACGCGTATGACCTGTACATCACGAAGCTGCGCGCGCAGGACCCGCTGAAGCACCCGGACCCGATCGACATTCACTTGCACTTGCCTTCTGGCGCGGTGAAGAAGGACGGTCCCTCAGCTGGCATCGCCATGGTACGTTTGATTGCAGTCGTCCTCGCTATCCTTGCTGACACCCGTAATGTCTCGCAGACCTGCGCCTTCGTGTCCCTGCTCACCGGCGCGTGTGTGCCGACGAACATCGCCATGACAGGCGAGGTCACGCTCCGCGGGCGCGTCGGCCCAGTGGGCGGCATTAAGGAGAAGGTGCTCGGGGCGCATCGCGCGCAGATCACGAAGGTCATCCTGCCGTGGGCGAACCGCAAGGACGTGGAGCACGACGTGCCGCTCGAGGTGCGTGCGGAGATGACGTTCGTGTTCGTGCGTACGATGGAGGAGGTGCTCGAGGCAGCATTCGGCAAGGGCGTCCTCAACTTGAGGCGGAACGTGCTCGTGATGGAGAGCAGGCTCTAGATTCCGAAGGGGAGTGTTGTTAAGTCTAATGCGCATCTGTCTCCGGACACGACATACATAGTGCGGCATGGATCTGGGATAAGTTCGTAGTTGGGGGGTACCGGTAGGAAATCGGATGTAGGATTATATTTTGCGTACGGGCATTCGATTAACCTCCGCTCAGTGCAATAGTCATACGCATGTACATATCACAACTGTATCTCAATAGCATTCTATATGTCTGTCTATACGTAAGACTCCTCGTCGCACAATGGAGTCATGGTACGTCTTGTGCCAAGAGACAAGGCATTGAGTCCTCTAGCAGTCTCAGCGTGAACAGGGTTTTATATGTAAACGAATGGGGGTGGCAAGAAATACATGTACAGCGAACGCTTCTCTACAGGAAACTTTTCTCTCTAATCGCGCGAATGTCCAGTCTTTTTTTGCTGGCGAAAACGCCGGTACGAGCCCCGTCTTCCGACTCCCGACTCGAAAATCTGTATCGCAACGAGAGTCAGGTGAGTTCCGCTGCGAATTTTCGCCAACGAGCTTACCGTTCTTTTTTGCGGAGAGAAGGAAGAAGAGGACCCTTCACGTACGGCAGGCTTCACACCAACGAGGGGGTCGCGCTCGCGCTGCCACTCGCGCCGCCGCTACCAGTCGCCGAAGGCGCCCCAGTATCGGTCGCGGAGGGCGAGCCGCTGCTGCTCGCAGAGGGCAACCCAGTGTCAGTGCCCGAAGGCGAGCCACTTCCGGTTCCGGAAGGCACGCTAGTGTCGGTGCTGGAGGGTGCCCCGGTTTCAGTAGCAGAACTAGAGGGGCTAGTGGGCCCGCCGGGGGTGATGGTCAAGGTCAGGGTCTCCGTGACCGTCTCCACGACCCCGGATGTAGGAGGCAGGACCTGGCGGGGCGGCAGCGGACCAGCGGCAGCGCCTGTAAACTCGAGGTGAGCGTCGGCAACCACCCACGCATGGATACCAGTACGTACCAAAGGTAGCGAGGGCGGCGACGACGAGGGCGACGGCGAACTTGGTCATCACCTTGGCTTTTCTTGAATGAGAGAGCAAATCGGAGGAGGGTTGCAGGACGAGTCTGAACCTGGGGTTTCCACCCCTCAACACCCTGCCTTCTTATACTCTTCAGATGCACGGTTCGGACGCAATCGACACGAACATGCTGCCCAGCCGAGGGACGCCCAGCATGCCCGACTCTTCGTAGTATGTCGCGATTGTCGCTCGAGCTTCGGCTGCGCCCATCTCAGTGGCGACTTTCGACATCTTCATTGCCTTCCATTCCGCCTTCTAACCGCTCGACATGTTCGTAGAATGGCAGTCGCGACGAGAAGGTATGGAGCAACTGCCCGAAGTGGATCTCGGTGGTTAAGCACACCACTTCCGGAGAGCGTCCATCACCTCCACTCTAGGTAGAGGGTGCAATAGCTCGGACGCGCCCCTATGCCCGTCCCCGTTCGAAGCTTGCTTGGAGCAAGGAAAACGCTAGATTATCAGACCCCTTCACTAGAATCCGATGCGACGGTGGATCCTCCGATGAAACGTCGGTGCTCGTACGCGCTGGTTGTTCCTCAGTCATCATTTTCTTGGCTTACATGTAGTATGCGTCATACACTCAAAGCTCCCTTGAATGGGGCGCATGACAAAAGTCTTCTGAGCTTGTGGCGAGCCTACGCGTAAACCTGAGCAGTAGTAGTAGTGAGCAATTTTCTCAAAACAAGGGCACTCACAACCTGAAAGAGACCTTGCACACATACTATGTCCTTCCCGTGCAAAGTATACCTTGCTTTTGATGTCGGTCATTAATGTTTAAAGAATGAGACGGTGCAGGTATGGTCGCAGGATTCGATGGGTCGCCGCTGCTGGAAGACTACCTCATTGCGTCGAACTTACTTCGTCTTAGCGTCAGTCGCCGTCATCGCCGACAGCCAATCAGCGTCCTGGCGCTTCAAACGGCGCCTTGCGCCTCAATGGCTACCTAGTCCAATACTTACTTACTATAAGTACTGAGATAACTCCGCACTGTTACCACGACCACCATCTACCTCGACTATTACTAGGAACGAGGAACCTACAACGAGTCGCAAATCCTGACGAAGAGCCCATGCAGGTTACCAGTCTACCTTGACTTCCTCTCGATGCCATAAAGGACGATTGACATGTCTATGAAGGCATCCTCGAAGGCGTCGCTAAGGGTAATACACCCCAACAGCCACGCAATCAGCGTGACAGGAAAAACCATCTGCATACATACAACTCATTACGCTCAACAGAGGGAAAGTGTCAGGAAATAAGACTCTTCGCACGTTTACCTCCCACCCAGCGCCTACACAAGCTGACTTCCAACATTTCGAAATCTACCGCCCCGAGATCCACACACACCCATCGCGGTTTCCCCATATGAGCCATTCTAGATGGAGCAGTCGCCTCTGGGAGGCCGCGTCTTCACATCAACGTCGTGGGCCGCACTCGGACAGTGCTGGGGCTCCCACTGTGCGCAACCGACGAGATCGGGCCTCCGGGCTGAACAGTCCCAGTCGGATGGGACCTTGACGACATTGGGATGCTGATCGGGCCCGGCCCCCCAGGGAATGGCCAACCAGAGCTCCAGCTGATGGGGGGCGACGGCGGCGGCGGCGGGGGGCACGGGAAGCCGGGGGGGCAGGTAGGGATGGGAACGCGGGTGGTGGGCGCGATCGTGGTATCTGCGTCGACGTGGCTGGAGGTAGCCGCGACCGTCTCCACTGGGGCGGGAAGTGCGAAGCCTGCAAGAAGCGTGGCGCGGTTATGCGTTGAGGGTGACTCCGAAGGTAGATGATGGACATGGCGGCTCACCGTGGCTGACAAGGGCGGCAGCGGCCGCGACAAAACCGAATACGCGCATCATTTTCAGCGAGTTTAGGTGGAGCGAGAAGAACTTTGCGACTGAAAAGAGAAGAATGCAAGTGTACCGAACCGAAAATTCGCTCGTCCCTGCTCGCCTTCTTATACATCGCCGAATCATGGTGCCGCTCGACCTTCGCGCCGACACCTCGCCAGTGCTGCCTCATTGGAATACGCTCCACGCCGCCAAATGTCGGGACTTTCGTCAGCCACCAGTGCAAGACCTACCATCCTCAGCGCATTCCGCAATACGTTTCAACAGCATGGGTTGTGTCTGCCTAGTACACACCGAGAGCGAAGCTCCCGGGCAATTGCCAAAGGTGGACCTGGTGGATTAGCGAAACACGACTACGAAGCGTCTATCTCGCCTCCACATAAGTGGGTCAAATCCGTCCTGAGTCAACCTCCGAATGAAACTTGGAGCGAGTGGATACGCCAACTCAGCCGGTTTTACTAGAAGCTACTGCGGATATGAATCCTCTCCAAAGTCTGCTCTGGATGCTCTGGTTGGACTTTTTGACGACGAGTGGTGCGCCATTAATCAGTCACCGTGCGCCTCGTATTTGCTGTCCACCGTGCAAAGTCCCTCAAGTCGCGTACAACTTGACAGCGTACCCGGACGTTGAGGAGCGAATCCGCCTAGGTCTAAAACAACAGCTTTAGTCTTCCGTTTCATAGAGCGCACACTCTGATCTACCCACCTCTACCCAAGATAGGCTACCACTAGGGTCCAAACGTGTCGCATTGAGCTGCAGCGACACAAGACATGGCAGCGGAGTACTATCGACATGGCAATCAGCGAGCAACAGCACTCACGTACCATAATGAAATACTATGACACGTCGTGAGGAGCAGATGCATGACTTGAACATATCCGAAACATGAGAGACGTTGGAGAGTTGGAGAGAGAGGTGTTGTAACTGCAAAGTAACTGTTGGTTCCAAGTTGGTTCAAGTCAAGGGTGTTGGTGGGCGCCAAGCAACAGGCCGCTCACGGCCCCGGCCCGTCCGGACCAAGATCCGGCAGAACCCGGTTGGCCAGCATTGGTCCTGCCTTGTTCGCTGGGGGCAACGCTGGGATCGCCGCGGTCGCCGCGGCTGTCACCTTCGAGGCGTCCGAGAACGACACAACGGTGTGACAACGACAACGCCCCGACCTCGATGCTTAGCAGCTGACGGTATTCAGGTCTCATCAAGCAGAAGCGGAAGAGGTCACGGCACGGAAAACCAGGGTCGCGACATAGCGCTGTGAGTACGCACATCCAGGCTCAGGCTCCTCAGGCTGGCCTGTTTGAACTCAAATTGCTAGAATAAGACATGCAACCGAAGACTCCATCTGGACATCACAGGAGATACGCCGAAAAGAAAATCAGGAAGTGCCTATGAAAGTCGTTTCTTACCGATAGGGGCCCGGCAATGACGGGGCTGGCAGAAACATAGTCGCAGAAGAAGCGATAGCCGGTGGGTTTTGCCAGGGATGTCTCTTGAGACAAAGTTAAACGTCGCTGAGTTGCTTAGATGCACTTATATGGTAGATATGCTTTTGGACATGGCAAGGAATTTCCGGAACATGGTCATAACACGTTTACGAATCCGCCAACGGCTACAACGGCGCTCCAAGTCCCGAACGCGATTTTGCGAACTGCTCACCCAACGCAAACCAGGCTAGTGCGACGGAGTCTCAGTTACTGTCTTGTGTATGGAGTATTCCGCCGTCAATGTCGTCGGTTCCCTTCCTGGGCTGCGTTCACCATTGATTTGTCGATCACACTCAGAAAAGAGCTCTGGCGTTAACGCTTACGGCATCCCGAGGGACATTGACACGGTGCACTTCTCTACACATGCAGATCGGAGGTGATAGGCGTAGAACTTTTGGAGTTGTCTGATTTGACCCCCGGGATGCTCCCAAGTCATCAGGTGCGACCTCCTCATCATAGTTTAAACATCCGTGTTGATATATGACGACGTCAGTTCCAGCTCTGGACTCGCGCATTGTCTCATGGGACTTCTTATAGCGGTGCAGCAGGACTGGTACTCCACCGTCTCCTGCTGCTTCCATCATTTCCCCTACTTCTCCGTCGGGGTCTCTCCGCAGAACCTCCCACAGGAGCGTGGGTGCCCGCTCTGAGCATAAAGGTCGCATCTGCCTGCCCAGTGCGTCCAGTACTGGGTTTGTAGGTAAGCAAGTCGTAACTATATTTGCACGTTACATGGAATGATGAGCACTTCTTTGTAGGAGCGAGCCTGGCGGAGGTCAAGGAAGCGCAGGCAACGTCACCTCCTGACAGTTTACCTTTCCTCCGTGCAAGTAAGGTTGCGGTCCCACCCGGGGTCCTGTGAACTACCGCTGCGGCACGGAGAAGTCCATCCGCGGTTTCCACCCGGATCGATACCTGTTGTAGTTCGACGCCCATGCGGGCGAGGCATGAGTGGAACATGCCTAGGCAGTGGGTGCGATGGTCTTCTCAACTTTCATCTTTGGCGCGCTCGTCCAATCTATTTTGTTTAGGCTTGCTACAGATAGTCACGCTCACCATACCCGTAGAGGGGAGATCGTGTATGGGTCAGCACAGCAGAGTTTGGATAAGAGGTGGTCTCCGATCCGATGTCAGAATGCAACGACCGGATAGAAGGTGTTGCAAGGTCCCTTTGCTTCCTTCCTGCGATCTGTCGTCGGAGGGGTGGTACTTACAGGGCCCCGTTACGCTTTCAGGACGCAGGTGTCAGGCCATATTAACGCAGAAGCCGTCGGATGAAGCCTCACGAGTCTTTCCGACGTCCATTTGCAGTTCTCGACAGTGCCGGGCCCCCTGGACTTCAAACTTTCATCGTGATGATGGACACAAAACAGGTTTGCGCCCAATGTCTCATACGTCCTACATGACTCTCACCTATCTGTTTGTGATATCGAACCACAACCACAGCCACTTGCGATTCGGTCAGGAAGTCTGTTGCCTCGGTCGCACCTGGGGCAGACCAGCAGCAATCGTCCAGTCGCGCCGAGTGCCGCCGGCATCCAGGCACACGTGGTCGCTCCGTGTTCAGAAGACCAGGACGGAGAAGTTGTTGCGATCGACTTATGGCTGTCCCTACAATCACCGACGGTTGTCAGATGTGGAAGCTTCGTCTTTCGAGAAGCGCGCGCTCTGAGGCCGATATAATGCTGTTGGGAAGTTCATAACGCCTGCCGGGACTTTGCATCCTCCATTGTCGGCAATGGATTCCTCTAGCCCACTCCCAACAATCCCGGAAATCCCTATGGATAAGTTGTTCGGTTCTGTCCTCGTAGGGACATTCCTGGGCCTTGTGTACGTGAATGACCATTTTCAACTTCGTGATTTCCCGCTAACCGTACTGACCATTCTTCCCGCGCAGACTGTATGGGATTACTCTACACCAGTTCTACCGATATAGTAGAATGTATCCCTCGGATAGGATGGTGCTCAAGGTTGCGGTACGGACCAATTAGCCGAGGGTATGCAAGTTACAGCGTTTGACTCATACGTCCTTCCGCCTTCAGGTGCTCTTGACCATGTAAGTGTTAATCATTGTGGGTTCCTTGCCGCGCACGGCATCTGAAATACATTTTTGTCAGAATGCTAGAAACAGCCCATGTAGCCCTGAGCTGCCACACATGGTGAGTCGATCGTCCCGAAACCCGTAGCTTGGTGATGTTTAACAACTTCGCCAGCTATTATTTCTTGGTCTCGTCGTTTTTCCAGCCTCAGAAGCTGGGCGTGGCAACACAGTGAGCGCCACGCCTAATCAACTCCCTTCTCTTTCTGACTGGAGGCCTTCGGACGGACATTTCGTATTCTGGCACTGAAGTCCGATGGAGGCATGTCATGTTTTCCACTCCCCGCGAACGAGAACTCTTAATAACACGAATCTCTACAGTGGCTGCCAGTTACCTCTGTACGCCGCGGTATTTTTGGCCCAGCCGATACTGTCAGATTCCTGAATCACTTACCACTGCACCAGGGCTTGATCATCAGCACATCGCAGGCGTAAGTGCCAATATTTCACAGTATTCCAGTCGTAAGGACGTATTGCTAACGAATTGATAATCCACAGTTTCTTCGCTCGCCGGGCGTTCCTTTGTAAATGCCCAATTCCAGTGTTCCGTGGAACTGTCCTATACTCACAGTCACCATACAGTTGCCAGGGATTGGTACAGGATACCTGTGCTAATTGCGGTGAGGATATCCACATCGTGGAAAACAGAGTTCATGCTAATTTTGGGGTCGTCGGAAGATTGGTTTCCTTGTAACAGAACTGGGTAAGATGACTTTCACAAACCGTCTTTCAACCTCTTTGCTGATATTTAATTTTATCTCGTAACGTACAGGATTTTCTATTGGTGAGCTGAATTTAATGCGGCTCCACATTGTTACCCTGGGGATTGACTAACCAATGCCGGCTAGCAACGACGGTAGTTGAGTACGTATCTCCCCCACATCCGCGTCAACTAGTTATTCAATCTCGTGATATCTTTTTAGGTACATCGACACCGACAGCGGGTTCTCTGGACAATTCGTAGCGAACACGGTGAGACTGACCCAATTTCGATCTCCCCGTTGAAGGATTCAAACCTTTGCCGAGTAGTGGTTAATAGCTTGCGCATCCGGTCTGGCCTTCGGCGCCGACATCATCATAACCACCGTTCTTATCGTCGCCTTGCGCCAGAACCGAAGCGGCATAAAGAGGTGAGATTTCAGCTGGGGACAGGCAGGCCCAGCCTCTGATCGGTTCTTCCAGCACGGACTCATTGATGGACGTGCTGGTCCTGTACACGATTACCACAGGTCCGCAGGGCTTACTAGATTGCTCAGACCAATGTACTGACACACTTGTCTCCCCTTCATCGGCCTCAGGATTGATAACAAGGTCAGGGTCTCGCAGTAAACATGAAGGAACCCGACGTTGACTCTCGATCATAATGCAGCCTATCTATGCTCTCCTTGTTCCTCGTTGTGAGTTCGCTACTCATGTGAAGCAGAAGGTACTAGCTGACGCATCGCCTTCCTTAGGTCACAATATCCCCTGGCGATGACGGTATATATACAGCGATATCCGTGGTAGTGACGAAGCGTACGTCCACTGCTGCACAGGCAGTTATAGCCCTGGTTCACCAAGGTATTTACCGATACTCTTCACAGTGTATGCGAACACCCTCCTGGCTGCGTGAGTATCGCACCTTGCCGCTAGCCTCACATGATGAGCTTACACGACACTTTTCGATACTCAGGCTTAACAGCAGACGGTCGCTCCACGACCGTGCTGCACGTACGATCACCGGAACAGACATATTCGGCACTGGCCTCGAATTCAGAACACCGG
This sequence comes from Ganoderma multipileum BCRC 37180, assembly GCA_000338015.2. Taxonomy (NCBI): domain Eukaryota; kingdom Fungi; phylum Basidiomycota; class Agaricomycetes; order Polyporales; family Polyporaceae; genus Ganoderma; species Ganoderma multipileum. The sequence goes on along the minus strand of BACB01000190.1, from coordinate 9,571 downwards.
AGCAGGGCAACACTACGCATGCCAGCGGCCCGGTCGCGATCGAATTGCGGGCAAACTCACATAGCAATGGTGAGCAAGCGCGTTGGCAGAGCTCGCCCGCATCAATTAGGAGGTGACGCTAACCATCGCGGGCTTACCAGGAACGAGCGACTCTTACACGTCGGGAGGGTTCGGAGTCCAGTCTGCTGCGAAGTGCCTCAAGTTTGAGGCAGGCTCGGGGATTAACGTGCAGCGGGACGTAGTGAAAGATATGTGCTGAGCCGCCCAGCCGTTCAGCCGGTGGAGGAGGAGGATGACAGAGAGAGCCATGGGTGACGATGCGGCCTTCAGACCTTGATGACAGGGTTTAACATTCGTGCTCCGCAACGAGTTTGCTTATGTATCGATGTCATGTAAGTTATGTATCCAGATGACTCCGCCGGAGCGGAAGAACGCATTGAGATGCTTGTACTAGGTACGTCCTGTTTCATAGATCGCGCGGGTTCCCACAGCGAACCAACTCTAATAGCATCAAGTCCCGTGGTAAATATGATACACGCTCTAAAAATACAGTAGCTCACGCCAACCCAGTCCTCCGCCGTCAATCCACCAGGGTGAGCTCCTGGATAATCTTCTCGTAGTTCGTTGAAGTATACCCCGCATCAGAGTCCTGCGCGCTGCCGCGGTCCATGTACGCCGAGACGATCTTCTCGTCTTTTTCGCTAAAGTCTGCTGGTTCCGCTGTGCCCTGCGCGAGTTTGATCGCGTCCCTGTACTTCAAGTAGATGGGCTTGCGGTAGTCCACTTCCTCGCGTGACGTCACCAGAAGCTCTTGGCCCTGTTCAATGTACCTGCGCGACGACAACGTTCCGTAAGACACTGCATCATTGGTCAGGGCACGAGAGAACTAAGGGTGCACGCACTCCTGGTACTCTTCCTCCTCCTTCACGATAGGGTCCAACAGCCGCATGACGAGCTCAGGGAGGGTCTCAGGAACGTCCTCTGGGACGACGTGCGGCTTCTTGGGCTTTGACTTGGGGTCTTGAGCGCGGTCGATCCGGGACAAGCGTTGCCCTCCAGCCGGGTTTTGCCCGATCCACCGTCGCACGCCATCCATCAACCTGTGCCATTACCAGGCGGCATGGGTAAGCAGACCCTCCGAGGAATAGTCGTGACTCACTTTGGATGCTGGTGGTTCGGTACGTGGTGCGGAAGGAAAGGGCTCATATTGATATCTCGAGCCGTCTTACTGGCTCAACGTTTGAAGTCAGTCTTATCCTCCATGCCGAACGAGGACAGCACGCACCCAGGCAGCTTGAGCGTGCTGTTCATAGAGAAGGCAAAGTGCTTCCCGAGCGAGGTGAAGAGCAGCGGCCGGTAGTACTCTATCCAGTAGTCCGCTCGACTGTTCACGAACTGCGCGACGGCCCTCTCACACGCGTCCAGCGGGTATGCGGTCTCGAGATGCTCGTCGTCGAACCACTTCTGGTAGTTCCCCCGTTGCGGCGGCGCACGATTGGTCGTCTTCTCTCCGGGGACGCCGAGGAAGAGGTTGATAGCGGCCTGTTTGTCGTTGTCTACGCGTATACATGGACATAGGGGACATGCCCGGCATGCAAGGGGTCAAAGAGCTCACCGAGGAGCGAGTTCGCGTAGAATCGACGGAGGTTTTCGATGATATCGCGGGAATGGCTGTTCCAGTGGGGCATGCGGCGATACGTCTCAACGCGGTTCACGAGTGCGCTTCCTGTGTACTGCAGGGCCAAACCTAAATCCGATGCTTAGCAAAGTGCACGGCGAGAGTAAAAACATTGAACGCACTATCCCCATGGTCGTGATACATCTCGGTGAGCATGTTCACTGCGTCAGAGTCGAACGCCAGATTGGGTGTATCAACGATGCCGAGGGCGTACAACTGGTGCCCCAGCGCACGCTTCCCAAACACGAACTGCGCGGCGTTCGTCCGATCGAGGCAGTCCACGCAGTTCGTTCGGCAGATGCCATTCTGCACCAACATAGCCGTGCGCCAGGGATAATCTTCGCCGCTGCATGGCGCGTCAGTCGCACGTCAGCCGCGCCCATAATGTCCACTCACTCGGTCTCATTCTGAAGGAAATGAGAAAACGGCTCTGATCCCGTGTGGAAGAAGCCGGTCATCTGGATAGACTCCTCGGCAATATCTTCCAGATAGCTGATTACGTCCTGTTTCTTCCTAAATGCAAGATGTGAGTCAATGGCCTATCGCGATCGTCCGTGCAAATGTCACTCACTCCTTGTATGCGCGCGCCATGTCCCAAGGACGGTGCACCATCCTCTTATCAGAAGGCAGGAACTGGTTGAGGTATAGCACACACTGCGTGTACTCCTCCAAGAGCTTCGATTCGCGTGGTTGTGGTTCTCGGCTCTTGATCAAGTTGAGAATCGTGATGGGCGTCCCATATCGTCTGAAGAGGTCGTCGAAATGACGAGCGGCTGACGTGTAGAATGGGTCCATAACCGGAACTGTCGGTTTTATGATAGTTAATAAGGAAGAATGGGGGACAGATTTAACCAGGACGTACTCTCAATGGGGGGTTTGGGCGCGACACCTGTAACCTCCTGGGTCCAGAACAGAGGTATACTGCCACGATACTGACAGGGAAGTTCTAGTGAGGATGCGATATGTAGACGGAGGAGACACATACCTGGACATAGCTGGTGAAATTGGGACTGGGACGTCTTCCTTGCCTACCGTCTGGTGAGTCTTTGGGGGCAGGGGCATAGAACGGCGTCGTAAGCGTCTCCGAGACGATCTGCTCCGTCTCCACCTCATTTGCGACGTTGCCCTAGAAAGCGTCGGAACCTGATGAACATGGTTGACAGGAAGCGTGCTCACCTCGTCATTTACACCACGTTTTAGATATCGCGCACCAGCATGGTGCCGGGACCTCCGAGCAATAAGAGTAATAAAGACGACGCGTCCCAGGACCGTCAATTCTACGAGACGTTTCATAAGAATCATACAAGGATAACGGTAGTCCACTCACTTGCTTGATCAACGTGGCCATGGACAAGGGGAACAAGCCAGTGAGCCTTCGAAGAGGGAGAACTGCCTTCTTCGAAGGCAGACGTAAGTAGATGGTGGTTCCAGGCATACCGGTCGTTCAACGCCCACCGACGCGAAGGACTGAGTCCATCACGGGTGAGATTGTGTTGTAGGGTGGAAGTGAGGTCATACGTGTAACTGTCAGGAGGGGTTAGCTACAGAGCCTCAGGCAACGGAATTGGAAGGAGGCTAAATGACCTGAAGTAAAAGTTCTTGGACATATCGACTTGCTTGAAGACATTCATCAAGCGTTGCTCCTCGGCGGTCTTGTCTATCTTGTGGTTGAATGCGACAGGTATCATGTCCGTGCTCTCACAGTGGTAGACGTAGTGGCCACCGATGAGGGCGACGACGGAACGCTTGGAAATGAGGATCATGTACCAACCCGCGGTAAATTTGATGAAACCTACTATACTTGTTGGCGGTTGCGCAACATATAAAAAGTATGGAACGCACCTGCGACACCGAAGAACACCCGTGCTTTTCCCAAACCACCGCAGTGCTTATTCCCGTCCTCAAGCATCTTGAGCATCGCGCTCATTTGCTTACCACTGTAGATCGCCTCGTCCTCAACGGCAGTAAGCTCGTCTTGCGATGTCCGGTCTATCTTGATGATACGATGGCGAGAGTCGGATGTATTGGATGCAACGATGTAGAAACGTAAACGATTCTCGTACAATATGAACTTGTTAAAAGCAAGGGATGGATCATCCGGTCGAAGGTGATGGCCTTTGGCATAGTTTGGCATAGCAGCAATGGTGGTAGAGAGACTGTGGGTATCTTTGGACCTGAGGGAAGCAGCATCGGGTATCAAGGGTGTAGCACTGGCAGAAGGCAGTGGGATAGAGGCCAGAGACACTGGAGTGATAGTGCCACTAGAATCTAGAGTCGAAGGAGCTGGTGGCTGCAGGTAGGTGAACACAGGTTGAGCAGCCATGATTGGGGTAAGTGCGGAGGTCCCCGCCCGTCGTGCGGGCTGTTGGTGGTTGCGGAACAAGCCTGAGCCTGGCGGCTGGGACTTGGACTCGGAGTTGCCGGACGACGCCGGACGGGGCTTCCATCGGCGCTTGGGATACCAGATATAGCGTTTTTCATGGGGCCAACAGCTTGTGATCCTAACATGCACAAACAACCGTCAAATCTCAGGCTCCGGCTCTGGCTGGGATTTTTCATTCATTTACCGGCTTCCCCAATAACTGGTCTTTCACTCACTTCCTGTACCTTCTCTTACCTACATGGCTTCCTCCATAACACTTCCTGAATTTGAGATTCCAACGAACGAAGATGAGGACTACGACGACGAGGGCTATGAGGATGCGGAGGGAGAGGAGTATGACGAAGCCGAGGACTTGGATGCAGAGGCAGAAGCTATGGCTCGTCGGCTCGGAGACCAGCTTTTGGCTGATATCGCCAAGGCTCAAGCTGAAGCTGCTGCTATGGTAATGAGCGCGCCGATACCTCCGCCTTCGGAACCTTCAGCATCTCGTGCGCCTCCCCAAACTTCCCTCAGGAAAAAGCGAGAGGCCGCGTTGCTCACGATGAAAGGTATCCTCGACTTTGCCTCCAAGCATCCCATCCTCAGCTCCACCATGTCCGCGTCGCGTATGCCTGGGCCTGACGGAGGGAACTTGATGGAGGTGTTCAACCGGTGCATATCTTCTTCTACCATCCCCAAACCGCTTGCCCGTGCTCTCACAGAGATCGTTCTGTCCCTCGCTAAGTCAGATGCACTCTTTGGATCGCTGCGTAACTCGGACGCACCCGCGATACAATTGGACAAGGGCAAGCGCAAACGCGACCGAGAGGACGAAGGCGGTCGCTTTCCTGAGTACCCACAGAAGCGCGTCATGGTCCCCATCCCCATCGACCATCCCGATCTCCTCCACCAGATAGGTGACGCGATACGCGTTGTTACGCATACCCTCATGAACCCCTCCGCGCCTGCCCAAGTACCAGTTCAGTCCATCAACCCAGCAGTCATCTCGTCGATCCAGCTGCAGCTGCACCAAATCTTCCTCTTCGCTGTCACCTCCGCTGCACGCGCCGGAGAAGGGCGCATGCAAGCGTTGCAAGAGCTCGCAGGGCTCGTGCAAATGCTCGGCGTCCTGAGCGGCATCCACATCGGCAACTCCCCGCCCCCTCCACCATGGCACGGACCTCCCGGATCGGCACCTCCCCCACCTCCTCCCCCACCCGATATCGGCACTGCGGTCTATCCCTGCTTGGTCCCAGGCTGCCCGAAGACTTTCCACCGCCTCTTCTCCCTCCGCGCGCACCAACGCCTACACACCCTCGAGCACCGCCCATACCGCTGCATGCAGTGTCCTGCATCCTTTGTGCGCAACCACGACCTGAAGCGGCATGCGCTGCTGCACGAGAAGAAGGCCTGGCGCTGCGCGGGGTGCAACAAGATTTTCTCGCGACGCGACGCGATCAAGCGTCACAAGGACGCGCGCGGCCGGGCGTCCGCGACAGGCGGGAAGGGTCGGTCTGGGGAGGCGGACGTTGCGGTGGACGCCGCGTGCGCGTACGCGGAAATCGAGGAGGTCGAGGTAGACAAGATCGAGGGCGAGGAGGAGATCAGCCGGCGGGCGAAGCTTTGGAATGGCATCGCGGCGTCCTCCATGGGTCCTACCATGGCTGAACATATGGGCCCGGAAGAGGGCGAGGTCGACCCGGCGGTCATCCATCAGGCGCAGAACATGGTGTTGGGGATCCATGGGCTGCTGCAAGCGGAGGTCTCTAAGGGCTTGGGCACTTCCGCTGCTCCTGCGCCGATACCCCCTCCGCATGCCAGTCAGTCGACGTTAGCGAGTATCATTGCTCGTGCGCAACATTCTGCCGTTCCCATGGAAACGGCCGGCGCGTCCGTGCCTCCCTCCGAGATGCCTCCTGCGGACGATACAGCCATGTCTGTGGATCTTCCCGATGCGGACCTCGCGTTCACAGCGGCAGGGGAAGAAGACTCCGCTCCGCCCCCGCTTTCGCTCTCGTGGCTTTCGGAAGAGCAGACGAGATTGCTCGAACAGGCTATCGCTCAAGCTGCATCCGCAGCGCAAGCACAGGCGGAGGCGGAGGCAGCATTGGAAGAGGAGGAGGGCGAGGAGGTTGACAATGACGGCGTCGATGCGGAAGGGCAGGAGCAGGAGGACGCCGAAAACGCATGATGGTGATGCAACATGCGTCCTATGGCGCCTTTCGCTCCTCTTACTCGGATATGCAAGGCCCGGCCGCTTTCCCTGTCGAGGACCGCGTACATTTAAAAGCTCGTATTTGGCTCGAATGAAAGACCGATCCCCCTTGCAATTGGTGGGATACCACCAAGCCGCACACATCTGAATATCGGACAACGGTCTCGAAGCATTAATCAGACTCGTTGGGAGACTCGACGTCGCCGAGGGTTACGAAGCCTATTGTGGCCAGAAGAGAACAGCACCCCAAGCATATAAATGAATGTACACCCGCGTTCAACGCTTGCGGCAACTTCCGCGTCCGACCAGAAGTATCCGAACTCTATCTCCGCTGCGACCCGCCCCCATCCTGAATCGGTGGCCGCGATTCCTCCTTGTCTATGTACCTAAACGTAGATCCACAAATCGTGGCCCCCGAGTTGAAGAACGAGGGTCCCGATTGGTTCGCGATCTTCAACCGGGGGCCGGGCGGGCAGTTGACGAGGGAGAGGGACCTGGACGTGCAGCTGGTACACACTCTGATGCATGAAAGGTGAGCCTGCCATTTGGGAATGATGTTGAGTTGCTCACCCACTCGACTTAGCGTGGTTTGTTGAGTTCGATTCTCCGCGGACGGCAAATACTTGGCAACCGGTTCCAACAAGGCAGCACAGATCTATGACACGATAACTGGGCAGAAAGTTTTTATACGTCTCCCAAATATTTTAATTTTCATCTTCCGCGACCGATGTGGGCAATAGCGCGCTGGTGGACGAGATGGCGAGCAAGACAGATGACTTGTACATGCGGAGCGTGTGTTTCAGCCCGAATGGCAAATATCTTGCCACAGGTGCAGAAGATAAGCGGATCAGGGTATGCCCCCGTTTCTACCAATGCCGACTCTCGCTTTGTGATTTCCTCCCTTCACAGATCTGGGACAGTGAAAGAAGTACATCCAGACGGTTTTCGAAGGTCACCAACAGGAGATCTATTCTCGACTTTTCGCGGGATGGCCAGTTGCTCTCTTCATGCTCGGGTGACCGTACATTGAGGATTTAGGACATGGGTGACTCGACAGGGCAGTCGTGCAAAGTCTGTAAGTCCATCTTCTCCCCCTCTTCGATTTTTCAGCGGCTGAAAGTACCTCACCGCCGGCGTACAGTCACCATTTCTGCACCGGACAACGTTGATGCTACAATCTTGTCCGTTTGCATCTCCCCTGATGGTCGACTCGTTGCTGCTGGTTCCGTCGACACCACCGTTCGCATCTGGGACATTCAAACCGGACAACTGGTTGAGCAGCTCAAGGGCCATCGCGACTCCGTGTATTCTGTGGCGTTCAGGCCCGATGGCCAGGGTCTCATCTCTGGATCTCTCGACAAAACGCTCAAGTATTGGGATGTCCAGCCCATTCTCTGCGCGCGCGAGGGAGGAGAGTCGTCTAGTCTTGATGACGGCAATGAGAGCGGGGGGACGGGCAGCAAGTGCACCATGAACTTCATCGGCCACCAGGACTACGTGCTGTCGGTCGCGGTGTCGCATGACGGCCAATGGGTCGTTTCGGGGTCGAAGGATCGAGGGGTTCAGTTTTGGGACGCAAACACGGCTGTCGCGCAGTGCATGGTACAGGGCCACAAGAATTCTGGTGAGTCGTGCCTTTGATACCAAGACGGTCTTATCCTCGAGGAATGACCTTGTGTGCTCAATGCGCTGATCATATGTCTGGGGGCCTGCAGTAATCTCTGTCGACCTTAGTCCTCGTGATAATCTTCTTGCCACTGGATCTGGAGACTGGCAAGCAAGAATATGTACGTTCGTACCTTTTAAGCGTTGTGTTCCATACCTTGGATTGCTAACTTGATATCTTTTCTTCCAGGGAGGTTCAAGTACTCGGAGTCACCGGCTGCGCCGATGGAAAGCTTGCCTGGCTTACTTTCCTCGATCCGCATATGACTGAATGCTATCGAGAGCGCCGCGTACGAACACGCACGTGTGTTCTCAGCGATGAAGTAAATGTGTGAAATCACGAAGAACCCATGTACCAGCGCCCGGTTCCTGTAGGTGAATAGAGACCTCATTCCATCAGATTTTTCGCGGTGTTGGGACGGCCTGTATATCCGTTGCCACGGCGCTAATTCGTGAAGCGTCCAAAGATCCTTCGTGGCCAAGTAGTGCATGCCACAAAGTTCTACTTAGACTAGGTCACTAGACAAAGACCACAAAGGCGTATATAGAGAATCATTAGCATCTCCAGAATATGTGAAGCAAAGAATATGGGGATAATATGTGTAATCGACGTACTTCATTAATAATGATTACCGAGTCACGCTCTTCGGATCCCCCACTTTTGACTCGTACCAACGATTCGGACACTCTCCATCACCCTCCAACTTGAAGGAGTCTAAGTACCTGACTCGAAGTTCCCCATGCCAGCCACTTCCTTGATCGATGTCAACGATATCCTCCTTTACATCGTCTCGAACATTGCGGTCGATCTCGATACCGGAAAGGTCGATCTTACCAGTGTCGAATCCGGCACCGAGTCGAAGAAGGCGGAGATTGCTCGCCGGACATTGGCTCGATTGGCACAAGCACACACCCGCTTTAATCGACCTGCTCTAGCTGCGCTATGGAAGTTCCTTCCGAGTGACGAGCCGCTGAAGGACCTGCTGTGCCTCGTGGGGATCGCCCAGCGGCCTCCTCATCATAAGGATGTATGGAGGAGGAAGCCCACTCCGGTGCGTGGATCCAGGGCTCTGAGATTGACTGCGACGCTTACCTCTTTTGCAGGAACTTTGTGGGACATCCACAACCCACGCATCGAGCTGGATGCGATTCCAAGAATATGTCACCCTTGTGCGAGTCATCACCGTCCACCCCTCTGTTCAGGCTTTCGAGTTCCCATCGAAAATTTTACAAGGCACCTTTTGGTCTCAGGTGTCTTCTGCCTTCGGTGAACAACCTGTTCTTCCCCGCTTAGAAGTGGCGACTCTCTTCAGCCCAATGCCCTTCGGATTGTTCAACTTCGATATGGGCGCATTGCGCCTCCTTAACCCATCCATACGTGAACTCAGCGTCATTTTTCCTGGAGTAGGCCCGAAGGAGCAATCTAACTACCGGAGCATCGTTTCATCCTGTCTATCAGCTAGCTATAACCTGGAGGCGCATTCGGTGGAAATACCAATCCCGGTGGTGGACATAGACCCCCTGCCCCAGTTGTGTCCTTGCCTGCGCCGCCTCAAGATAGATGACGATGGCATTCACTCTGATCATATCGCACTTCTCGCCACCGTACCCAACCTCGAGTACCTCTCCATCATCCTGACTCCTCACATGC
>BACB01000189.1:0-13853 GCA_000338015.2 Ganoderma multipileum BCRC 37180 | reverse complement strand
TGATGTGCCTCTGAACCAGCCCATCGCTTTCGCGAAACTTCACAGCTTGGAGTCAGTTACGACTTTACCGGCATTGGCTTGCTCGTCACCTATGTAGAGGCCCCTCAACTCCGATCCTTCCAAGTTTCCGAAACGCACCGGGATTTCGAGGACATGTACCCGCAGGTGTTTTTACAGCACCTTCGGACGATCGTCCGGAAGTTCCCCTTCCTCTCAGGGTTCCGCTGGACCAGCAGGGACCTCTCAACCGGTGGGTATGAGAATGCGATACGTGCTGTTACCACCCTCGCAGAGCTCCTGGAACCCCTCTTGTCCCTTCGTGCCATGCGGAGTTTCTCAGCATCTTTTGGGCGCCCCCTCATCCCATATTCCCCCACCGATCTCAGAAAGGTCGCGGAGGCTTGGCCAGAGATCGAGACGGTATACCTTTCCGTCTCTGGCGGCGGCGACGTTCACCACGCCGATCTCGAGTCTCTCGCCTCATTCGAGCGCCACTGTCCTCATCTTCGTCATCAGAACTTCCGGATTTTGCTTGCGGTGCTTAGCGCTCTTACCTAGTGCACTGCTTTTTGAGGGTTCAAGCGCAAGCTGCTGTGCACTCGTTTCTCAACGGCTTGCGCTAATATTTGGCACAAATATATATCGATAGTGTATCAAACGACGTACCAAGTTTCGTGGTGGACGCCCGATTGTAGCTTAAGATATTGACAGCGCAAGTTAGTGCAGATACAGGAATCTGGCCATCTTAACGAAAAAGCGGAGGCCGCGACGCACCCATATCTTGTCCGTTTCGCTTGAAATGTTGCATGGTAGCTCCGTACAGATATGAGAGAATGTCCCCAGAGTTTCGAGTTGCCACGATGCCTAGAGGAGAAGATATCCACAGTGCAACTTACCCCATTTCGCCCTAGAGGGTTCTGCCCCTTTTGTGAGGCCCAAAGCGGAAGCTGTCGAGCCACGCCTTCGCTTCGGATTGCCACGAAACTTGGAGGAACAATGATCATAGACAGTAACAAGCTACGTTGAAAATACGAAGCCGAACGGAAGAGCGAGAGTCGAGTTATTGAGAACACAACCTGGCACATTTTCGCCACACTTGTGGCTGTGCCTCCACTTATTTCGGTCGTCTTACGCGCTTAATCTGTCAGATAAGAACTGATAAGAACTGATAAGAGCCGTTAAGAGCCGTTAAGAGCCGATAAGCAAAATCCAGAAGTTCTGATGGTAGTCTTCGCATACCGAGTGTGAAGCTCGACGCGAATGCTTCTGCTCCCGCCATGCCCTCCACTCCGCCGCATTTGCTCCAGGAATTGACTATCGCCAATGTCATTCTTCCCGGCGAGTCCGAGGATGCGTTCCATCAGGGAAAACTGCTCTCGAGTCTGATAAAACAGATTTTTCCATCTGCAAAGATCAGCTTTCCGATCAGAGCCCCGTTGCGGTCGAGAGCTGAGGCCACTACTGGCGCGTCGGACGAGGAGGAGGATACAGAATCAGTGGAGCATTCGGGTTCGGAAGATGCAGATGACGGTGATTCGGAGGAAGAGTGATCATGTTCACCTAGTATTACCTGCTTCTTGTGTCGAACTTGTTTGAAGACAAAGGCCACGGCGCAGCTCTTGCATCTAAGAATGCAGTCAACTACAACATTAATCCATAAGCGAATCCGGTGTGCAAGGGTCAGCACGGATGAAACCACGCTGAGACTTGATGCCCTCAGCGGTGACCGTGAGTGACGGCCCGGGATGCCAACTACATGCCAACTCTTCCTCGCTGGGACCATTATGGATAACAGGGCCCCTCCGGGCAGTCCTGATCTATGCTGTTGCACTAGGATAAACTCACGACGCTCAAACAATGCATGGACTCCTTGCATGTAGGCACTTCCAAGCTCTTATGGAGTGCGCATCAGTTGCGCTGCATGCTCCTTCAACGCACACAGTCATTTCAAGATCAAACAAGATGCTTGAATGACCCCAATGCATGAGTAAGCATGAAATGAACCAATGAGCAGATGATAGAACAAGCCATTATGAGCAAAGATATACAAAGTGGTGGTATACGAGTGGCAATTTATAAGTGATAACATGAGCGACTAGTGGTGATATGAGCAGTAATAAGCAATTATCTGGCAAAAAAGGATCAGCCCGAGCACAATTTCAACACGCAAAGCACTCACCATGCACTCAATGGCTGCCCCATTTGCCGCAGCACCCCTTCCACCACCTGACAAACCCCTGCAGAGCAGATGTCATTAGAAAAGTCCAATGATGTAAATGCAGCTACTAACCTACTCACCGCGGTGCAGCTGGAAGAGTCAGAGAGGAGCAGCAACTGGGGGACTCACCTCGAGTATGGATAGCGGCGGAAGCAAGCCCTGTTGGTCCTCCGGAGGACCAACAGGGCTTGCTTCCGCCGTGATGAAAGTTGGGAAGGGGAAAGGGGAAGATGATTCCATCCTTGAGGCAGCCTTTTATATACTGTCCCTCGGGAATGGTCGGGCAACCGCATGGCGACTGACTCGGCATGAGGGCGGAACCGCGCTGCACAGCACAAGGCGCGGTGATGCGACAGTTGAGTGATGGAGTCACAAGTGACTTCACGTGGGAGTGACATGGGCATGATGTTACCGTCACTAACAGCACTTTTTGTCCCCCTAAACCTGTTCTACTTCGTAGACCAGGAATTCGGTGACCTCTTTCTGCCTGGGCCACTGGCAACAAGTTGAAGTTCTTCCTGGTTCCACAATGTCAGCAACTGCCTTTATCGACATGAAAGATATCCTCTATCATATCGCCTCTCATATTACTGCCGACATCGAGGTTCAACCCACCCTCGAGTCCTGCTTTCCGGCGTCACCCTCCAATTTGAGGTCGAACGCTGCACGCGGGACTTTGGCCCGATTGGCAAGGGTCCACACCAACTTTACTCAACCTGCTCTCGCTGCGTTGTGGGGATGCCTGCCAAGTGATGAGCCATTGAGGCACCTGCTCGCCATCGCCAGGATCGAGCGGATCCTTGCGCGGGAACAAGAAAAGGCAAGTTTGGTGTGTGGGTCCGCTTCAGAAATTTGGAGATGACTGCGATGCTCACCTATTTCGCAGGAAGGGGCGCTTGCAACACATAGGTCGACTTGGACAAGATTTCAAGGATATGCCTCCCTCGTACGAGCAATTACCATCGACCCGTCTGTTAGGACATCTGAGTCGCCGTCAAAACTTCTACAAGGTACCTTCTGGTCTCGGATATCGTCTACCCTCGGAGGCACTCCCATCCTTCCCCGTTTGAAAGCAGCTACCCTTTTTAGTATACGTAACTTCAGTCTATTCGACTTCGACATGGGCATATTATGCCTTCTCAACCCATCCATCCGCGAACTCCACGTCCTTTTCCTCGGAGTGGGCCCAAGGGAACAATCCAATTTTCGCAGAGTCCTCTCGTCCTGTTTGCAATTCGGTCATAACCTGGAGGATCTTTCGGTGATAGTGCCGGTTCCGGTACTGGATATAGAACTACTGCCCCAGTCGCATCCGCGGCTGCGCCGCCTCAAGTTCGATGAAGACGGTGCTCGCCCCAAGCATCTTGCGCTCCTCGCCGCCTTGTCCGACCTCGAACACCTCTCCATCACCCTGAATCCCCTATCTCCCTTGAACCTTCCCATCACCTTCGCCGAACTCCGTAGCCTGGAAGTCTCCAGCCACTCGTTTGTTGGCATTGGGTCTTTCATCGCCCATTTGGATGCCCCCCAACTCCGGTTCCTCTCTATCTCCGAGTCTGAAGTGCATCCGGATTCCTATTACTCGTACGCCCAGGAGTTGTCGGACCATCTTCGCACGGTGGTTAGGAAGTACCCCTTCCTCTCAGCGTTCCGCTGGACCAGCAGGGACCTCCCGCCTCCTGGACTGGAGGATGTACCGAGAACTGGCACGACCCTCGCAGCGCTCCTCGAACCCCTACTATCCCTTCGCGCCATGCGGAGCTTCTCAGCGTCGTTCACCACACCCCTCATAACACACTCCTCGGCTGACTTCCTGAAGATTACGGAGGCCTGGCCCTGCATCGAGACTTTCGACCTTTCTATGGCGGATAACGGCGCGGACCAGTACGCGGATCTCGAGACTCTCGCCTCATTTGCTCGCCGCTGCCCTCGTCTGCGCGAACTCCGCATCCCGACCCTTAAACTCGACCCGAACATCTCCACCCCCGTCGTGCCAGTGGGCCCTGCTATGCGGCACTTCCTACGTGGATTGAAGGTCGATAATGTCATTCTACCCACCGAGCAGTTTGAAGAGGCGACTCGCCAGCGAGAGGTGCTTTCGGGTTTGATTAAACAAGTCTTCCCGTCTGCGGAGATCAGATTTCCGCCCATCAGAGCCCCGCGACGGTCGAGGAACATTACAACTTGAAATGCGGATGACGATCAGGCTGGGAGGATCAATCCCACGAATGGTTCGAGCTCGGCGGAGGATCATCGACGAGTTGGACAAGTTCGTCAGAGGTCTTACATTAATGCATTACGAGGCCGGGAGGCCGCAATAGAGCTACACCAACAATGCTGAGGCTGTTGCCATCGTTCGACAAAGTCCGCGAGAAGGATGGGTGATACGAAACGGAAGAGACAATGAACCTGAAAGGCTGAGCTTGAAAAAGTCCGTGGTCATGCCGGCCATCCGTAGGATGTGTAATAGTCCGCACATGTGTCTGTAAACTTGGCAAACCGCACTGCACGAGAGTCAAAATGGGCGAAATGGGTGGACTAAACGTTGAACGGTGACGATGAACATATATACGTGGGTGGACAAGATGGGGGGAGAGGACGGGTACGCTATCGTGAACAACAGAGACAATGTAGTTGAGGTCGTAATAGTCGTAAAGTCGTGTCGTGACAAGCGATAGTGGGAATGGCGTCGAAGCTAAATACGCCGTATTGTGCCGATGTGGCCAAGAGAGAATAATTATCCGGTGGTTCCTCGGGGAGACGAGTTCTTCCCGCTCCCATTGAGTCTTGTCAGCTTCGCAGGCGGCGAAGGAGGGAGTACGCTGGGTTGCGCATGGTCTGCGATGCGGATGCGGACGCCGCAATCCGACGGGGCGAGGTCACCACACTTGACGTGAGTCCTGTCGGGCGCACGTTAGCTCCTTTATATAGCACGAACGAACGAAATGTCGGAAGAAGCGTACCTCATTCCACAATCATCGCACTCCAGCACAGGTTTCCACCCGAGCCGCTTCGCGCAGACGTCGCACTTCGCACTCAGCAGCGTACTGGAGAAGAACAGTTCCAGCGGGCTCCAGATGGCCTCGGTCGAGCGCGACGGCGATGTGCTGCGGCCTTGCACAGTAAGCGCCTCCTTCCCGCCCGAAGAGCTGCGCTTCGAACCAGGTTTGATAAGCGTGAACCGGTGCACCATGGGTATCGTTGTTGAGCCCCGAATAGTAGAACCGCCCTCTGTCGCCGCGGCCAGCGAAGGCGCCATGATGGACGAAGACGAGGCCGTGTGGTATGACTCGATAGAGATCATCGAATCTGTGCCTGTAGGTGTAGGTGCATGGGCACCAACCGCAAGGGGGTGCTCCGCCAGATCATCCGAGCCATTCGGACTAGGCGACGGGCGGATCGTGAGGATGGAGGATAGTGAGGGCGGGACGTCGGTGTATGCTGGCGAATGTCCGCGGATCACAGTTGTACTGTAATCTGAGTACGTGCTCGACGTGCTATCGAGGAGGGGCTGTGCACTGTTGTTGCTCGAATTGGCTGCTTCAGTCAGCATCTGTCAGTTACAGATACGGCGTAAACGGACTTACTATCGGCATTTTCGCTCCACGCACTGTGCAAATCGACCTTGCTCAGGCCCTCAACAGCAGCGGCGAACTCGTCGTCGCTCTCATCGCTGTCGTGAGGCTTCGAGGTGGTGGCGTGCGGGCCAACACCCATTCCGAAGCTCGGAATGCGCGGTGCGGCGCCGGGTCTGCGAATCCCAGTCATGAACTTGACAGTTCCCAAGTGGATGTCGTCCATCTCCGAAGGCCGAGCAAGCACCTCGGCCTCAATCGCCCGCAGGCGGTCCAGGATCTCCCGCGTGTTCGGACGTTGGCTCGGCACCTGCTTCAGGCAGTCCAAAGCGAGCTGAATGAATGCAGGCGGGCACCCCGGGCTGGCCAATCGCCGCACTTCGTCCTCATCGATGTTGAACAGCGGCGCGGTCCGGCGGAACGTGTGGTCGTCGGCGAGCTTGCGCGCGAGAATCTCGCAGAAAATGACTCCCAGCGAGAAGATGTCCGTCGGGAGGTCGAACTCGTTCCCGAGCAGAATCTCGGGGGACATGTACGAGTCCGTCCCACAGAAGGTAAGGCGCTTGCTCTCTTCCTCGTTCCGCGCTGCGATCCGCGCGAAGCCGAAGTCGGTGATCTTCAGCCGTCCGTTGGCCGTGACGAGCAAGTTCTCGCCCTTCAGGTCGCGGTGTATGCACTTCCGGGCATGCAGATACGCGAGTGCGCGGGCAATGTCCGTCGCGAAGGACATGCGAAGACGCCATGGGAAGGGCTTGGTCTTGTCGTAGATGTAGGTGCGGAGGTTCCCGCTCTCGATAAACTCGGAGATGATGAAGATGCGGCTGTCTGGTGCGCGAGACAGGCCAAGGTAGAGCACGACGTTTGGATGCCGCGCCTCTCTGACGAAAAGAAATCCCGGTTGGCGAACCTGACCGCACGGAGATCAAAGAACAAGTACTCACTTCATGAGCCTCCATTCTCGCTCGAAGTACTTGGCCACATCGTAATCGTTTGAAGGAAGGACCTCCTTGATAGCAACCTCGATCCCCAGGTAGTTTCCTACGTATTCACATGTCCGAATTAGTAGCTCCTCCCCTCACCAAGGTGCTTGCCGCAGCTAGCATGCCGGGACGGAATGAGGGGGAAACTCGCCTTTGTAAACATTGCCAAATGAGCCTGAACCGAGCTTCTTCCAATCGCCTTTTATGTCCTAAACCGCCTCATGGGCACCAGTCGGAGCTAGGGGACACGAGGGGATGCGCACCTCGAAAGGAATAACATCAAACGCATCGGACATCTTGATTCGATTCTCGAGGGCGGCTAGTACGGCGGCTAGAGCGGACGAGGGAGGATGAAGGGCGAGGAGAGGCTCGGGGGATGTTAAGAGTCAGCGTTGAGGTGCACCACGGCTCCTGGCCGTCGTCGGCGGCGGGGGGGCGGTGGTGGGTTTGTGGACTAAGCCAGGATGAGCTGAGGCTTGTGGGCCACACCGGCACCCTCCTCCCCCGTGACAGCATCGGTCACACCTGCATCACAAATACCCGGCCCGGCTCAAAGTTTTCTGTTTATGGCATGTCACAGTCAGCCACATGGGTCACAGTGAGCTTAGAGCTTGTTGCGGTGTCGGCGATTACACTCTTAAGACCGGTATCAGTGACGGCTACAAGGGGCTCCACATTTTAGTAGCCGGGATTAGTGCAGGAATTTTTTGGGTGATCCCCCAAAGCTCGGGATAATAAACCATAGTTACCTCCATATGCTAAAACGTTTGGTCCTTACCGTTCGCTATGGGTTCGTTCCTGTGAGTACACATGTACAACCGAGCGTATGGTATTGTTTCGCTATAAGCATAAGTACCATGCGCACTGAACTACTAGGGAGTTCAACATAATCCGATGCACTCCTCCTGTCGCGAATCGAATCCTTCTCCACTTCAGCTGATATCCTCGCCGTTCGATCGCGCCCGGAGCCATCGGCTCTTCAAGTCACAATGTTCACGAACTGTCGCGGAGCTCTCATTTGGAGGAAATGGTGGACATGGCAAAGGGAAAGATCTGTTTAATCCAACCGGAGAGCACCTCCCGCTGGCGCGTCGCCTCTTCAAACTGTTCGGTGGGTAGGACGACACTATCCACCGCCAATTCACGTAGGAAATGCCGCATAGGAGGACCCATGGGCGCGAGCGGGGTGGAGAGTTTGAGCCTTGGAACACGGAGTTCGTGCAGACGAGGGCAGCGACGAGCAAATGAGGTGAGAGAGTCGAGGTCTGTGTATTGGTCAGCACGGCTTCCGGCGATGGAAAGGTCGAACGTCTCGATGTCGGGCCAAGCCTCCGCAATCTTCAAGAAATCGGCGGGGGAGTATGGTATATGGGGTGTGATGAAAGACGCCGAGAAGCTCCGCATGGCACACAGAGATAGTAGAGGGTCGAGGAGCTCCGCGAGGGTCGTGCAAGCTCTCAGTACATCGTCGAGCGCAGAAGAGACTCGGAGGGGTTCCCTGCTGACCCAGCGGAACGCCGAGAGAAGGGAGAACTTCCTGGCAATCGTGCGAAGGTGGTTCATGAGCTCCTGCAGATGTATGTCATCGGAATCCTCGTGCATTTCGGAGATGTAGATGGATTGGAGTTGGGGGGCATCCACATGGGCGACGAGCAACCCGATGCCGGTGAAATCGTAGCTGAAAACCTCCAAGCTACGAAGTTTAGCGAAGGCGATTGGAATGCTTAGCGGCGCATCAGGAGTTAGGATGATGGAGAGGTATTCGAGGTTTGGGAGGGAGGAGAGTAGGGCGAGATGACCAGGGTGAATGCCATCGTCGTCGACCTTGAGGCGGCGGAGGCGCGGATACCACTGGCGTGGCGGAGACATGTCCAGTACTGAGATTGGTGTATACACCGAAAGCACCTCCAGTTTACGGCTAACTGATAAACAGGATGCGAAGACGGTTCGGAAGGTAGATAGCTCCCTACGCGGCACTCCGGGGAATACGACGTTGAGTTCGCGTAAGGACGGATTGAGAAGGCTCAATGCGCCAATATCGAAGTGAAATAAACCGAAGGACATTGAGCTGGACAGAATCGCCACTTCCAAGCGGGGAAGGACGGGTTGGTCACCAAAGGCAGGCGATACCCTAGACCAGAAGGTGCCTTCTAGAAGATTTGATGGGAAGTCGAATGTCTGGACGGATAGGTCCATCATCATTGCTCGCACGAGGGTGGCATATCCTTGAAATCGTGTCCAGCTTGATCCATGTGTTGCGATTGTGCCACAAAGTTCCTGAAAAGGAGGTAAGCCTCACAGTCAATCCCAAGAACCTGGAATTTGCACACCGGAGGGTGCTGCCTCCATCCACGCTCATCATGAGGATTTCGCTGGGCAATCCCGACGAGGCAGAGTAGGCGCATCAATGGCTCGTCACTCGGGAGGGTCTTCCATAGCGCAGTGAGAGCAGGTTGTTTAAAATGGCTGTGTGTTCTTGCCAATTGAGCCAAAGTCCGGCGAGCAAGATCAATCTTGTTCACCCGAACGCTACCCGTCGACGCGAGAGTACTCAGATCGTCATTTGTGATGTCAAGATCTACCGCAATGAGTGAGACGACATAGAGGAGGATATCGTTGACGGTGATTAAGGAAGTCGCTGGCATGAGGAATTCGGATGGACGATTTCGTGTCAAAGGTAGCGAAGACAGTGTGCAGCGATAAGTCGTACACGACCAATCCACGATATTCTCAGGCTCCCCCGAGCTCGGTCTCGCCTAGATCCCCATTAGAGCGCCATCACAACATCATGCATCAGTGCGAAGCTCCCCGCAGCCAACCCGTGGCGTCGGACAGCATCAAAACATCCATACACGTGACCTCCTCCCTCAGAACGCAACTTATCACTGGCGTTCTAACTTTCCACTTTCATCCCGCTCTCTGGAGGAAAGAAGGTCAATCACAATTCTGTGGTACAATACCGATAAGCCTCTATTTTTTTTTGCATCTCCGAGAGTCTGCCAGTGCGTTTGGGGTCGACGGAATCCAATTTTTTTAATGGAATAGACGCCCATGGCATTCAGCTGCAGGATCGCGTCCGGATCCTCGGGGATCTGGACGAAAACGGGGTCCGCAGAGCGACAGAGTGGGCTCTGCGGATGCTCCGCGGGGACTCTCCCGGACGTACTGACCCGGCTCTGTTAGACGATATCATGGGTTGGGTGTCACATAGGCAGCACACCACCACTCTCAACGTCGTCGCGGTCACGGTGAGTCCTGCCAGTGACCTTCTCAAATGAAACAAAGCGCAAATAAAAGCACGCGGTGCAGGCTGTGGGTAGTACTTTGCAATTTTCTTCATAACTCTATCGGCCCCATGTTCGCGGCCGCGTCTGCACGCTGACGATTGCACTAATACTGTTTAGTACCTCAGTCCCGAGCCCGTACTTCGGTCGCATGACAGACTCGGAGACCCGTCTACTGATGCTTCCATGGTCTCCTCGCGGACATGGAGGCAATTCTCTCGTCACCGTGCTCGTCACCATACGTGAGCAGTTCTGAACTCTATGACATGGTGCAACACCACCGTGCAACCCGGATCCTAATTGGTGTCTAATAGTTTTCAGTTGTTAAGTCCCTGCCTGACATCACTAGCTGACTGAAATGTATTTTGACTTCAGATCTAGGTCTACCGTCACTGAACAGGCTCCCGGACGACCTCACTTACACGAAGCTAATGACGGACAATGGTGCTGGGAACCCAAGCGTATTCGCGCGCTTCACGTTATAAGAAGAGACCATCCAACCGCAAAAATCTATCAATATGGCAAGGCTGCGGGAATACTTAGTAGTAGTAGATCAACGCGGCAGCGCTCTCTAGTAGTAGACATTCCGGTGCCAAGTAGGTATATTTCTATATGTCGTCGTGCCGGCTGATCGTCCCAGCACTCTTCTCCGTCGATCCCGCTGTGGACGACCGGCCAGACCTTTCCAGGGTACCCTTGTTGGCCGTTCGCACAGGGCCCGTGAACCAATGTACACCTCCGTATACGGGAAAGTAATACCATACAAGAGACAGGCAAAGGACACCGCCAAGGACGACCTTCGAGGTAAATGAAACGGTTATGACTGTTCTGTGATCGAATGCAAAGCGAGTTACTTACGGCGGTGTAGTTCATGTCGGCGATCGCAGGCCCAGGCGATGTGGGGAATAAGAGCACCACGCTGATGAAAATCATCCATACAATAGCGACGATCGCCACCGGCAGGCTGAACCGTCCCAAGTTGAACGGTCCAGGGGTGAAGTCGTTGTCTCCAAGAAACCGTGCAGCAATTGGGATGCAATATGCTTTGCCGGAGACCGCCGCATCATGTGAGTTTATGGTCCCTGATGCAAATTCCTCGAAGCTCACCAACGTAAAGTGCAGTCACTCCGAGCGAAAACACAGCATTAATTGCAGAAGGACCTGCAAAAGCGAGCAACGCCAAGACAATGGAACAAATTGCGGCGAACCACACTGTGTTCACGGGTGTCCCCGTGTAGCCATTCATGCGGTAGAGCCATTTGGAGAAAGGGAGACCACCGTCCCGGGAGAACGCAAAGGTCTGGCGGGACGCAGAGAGGACCATGCTCGAACCCATCATGTATCTAGACGCGAAGCATGTGAGGTGACCATTGAATGCCGCATTGGGAGAAGAACATACTGCACGATAACAACTATTGCCCAGATGGCCAATGTGCCCTTCTGTCCGAAGCTGTTAAAGAATATCGACGCCATTGGTTGTCCGATGGGGCTATTCAGGATGCCGTCGACATCTGTGCCCATAAAAAACGCCAGAACCATGTTGATAGCTGTGAACATGCACAGTTTCAGATTTGGCGGCCATCCAATTTGAGCGGTGGTCCATACCCCATCCGAGTACACCTGCAATGCTAATGGCGTAGACGATCGCCCACGGGACCGCCGTTGCCGCGTTGGATGCCTCTTCACTGATGTGCACAGTCGCGTCGAAGGAACCTGTGGATGATAATAAGGTAACACCCAAAGTCCGAAGGAAAGGTTGCTCACAAATCGTCCAAACTGGAGAAAGGAAACTAAGGATGAACGCGAAGCCATTCGGCCAACCATCAACTGCGAAGTGTATGTCAGCAGCGAGCGTATCGAAGAAGTGTGGTACCCCAAACTATTTTCGAAACCACCAAGCGCGAAGGATGCGGTATTCCTGGATTCCTTGTGCGTCGCTGCTGGGAGTGCTATGATTACGGCGAGACATAGTCTGGGATGCAAGGGTTAGGACTCAGGACCTACCGAGGAAATCAGAGTCACGTACAAAATGTTTAGCACCACGTAGACGTTCTGTAGTCTGGCAAGTATCCGCGTTGCGAAGCAGCAGACAACAGCGTGCGAGATGACGATGGCGCAGTACACACCGCTGGAAATCAAATTGGTACATTGTTTCAGTAGTAGGACAAATGTGGGTCTTACAAGGTCTGCGCCCTTGTCGCAGAAAAGGTCTGGCTAGAACCTATGCTGGCGGCCGCCATGATTTGAACGGCGCAACCCCAGTCAATAGATGCAATGGCAGCGATGGAACCGATCGTGTTGGCATCTGTGAGATACGAAGCTGATGAGAAACGATGTCAATAATGAAGCTTGCAAGGTACAGACATCCTACAATCCAAGCGAGCAGGTTGCGCCACCTCGGCGACGAGAAAGAGTGTGTCCAAAAGTACAGCTAGGATGGGGGATGAGATTTCATGATAAGACAGAATCGAAGAGAGGCACAAACCCCTCCTGACGTCGGTGCTGCCGAAGCTAATTCGGCCATAGACATTCCAACAAAGAGAATGAAAATGCTAGCGACGGCCCACTAAACAAGTGGAGACCCCAGTAAGCTCGCTAATATCTTCGAACACCAACCGGATAGCTCACACCCCACACCATGGCCGAGGGACCCCCATTGGGTAATGAGTACGCAAGGACAGACCTAAGAAGCCCTAGATCAGAACGACCTCCTTGGGAAGCAATGGCTCGACTCACGCAATTGATGGCAATAAGCCAATAATGCTGAAAGCTACGCCGAACACCTAAAGATAATCACTTGGAAAGCGTAGCGCAGAGAACAAAACACAGGACCACTCACCTCCAACCCAGTGAAAGCCCTCTGGAACTCCTGCTTATAGCCTAAACTCGCAAGGAGCTCCTCATCCGCGATTTGGATCGCTGTCTTCGCTTGCTGCTTCTCGGTCGACATCCTGGATACGTCAAAACCCGAACGCTGCTAGGGGGGCCAAACGAGGGTCATGGGTTGCTCGACGTCCTTTTAAATGGCTGTGCGCTTGTGGCCCCCGCACGGGTCAAGGTTTGGCAGCCCTTCTCACATATCTCCAATCGCGCGCCGGCGATAAGACGCTAGTCACGTAGAGGCTGCGCCGTTCGATTCAATGGTCGACGGAAATGGGAAGGAAATGGAATAATGAGCAACCTGAAGACATTAGGAATGGGGAGCCATACCTTGCCATCCAGGAGCCTGTATGAAGGGACTCTACGCAGTTATCACTGCAGAAAGACTCTGCAAATATGTTAGCGCCTTCATGAGGATTGCGGAGGACTCGGACAGTGCGTCAGTTGTCCAAGTGGTGTGAATCTCGTCATGCGGGAGGCCGCAATCGAGAAGCCAGAGCGCCTTGATAGAACTGTATGCCGGGTACGGTAACCGAAGGAAGAGGGTCATCGGAAACCTTCTCGAAGTCTCGATCGTTGACAGCGTGCCGTAATACTTCAGCAAATCCAAAATTGCGGGGATCTCATCGTAGGAAGGCATATAACTGAGAGGAGATGTCAGCAGGATGAATCAACGAAGTCAAGGCCAAAGCTATTGCTCACAATCAGACTCCACCGTCCGTGGAGATTAATTAGGCGGACATAAGTCCCCTCATGGCATTCATGTAGTACTACAACGTGAGCCATAGGTACCCATAGCCTTCGAGGACACTATTGTATTCGAAAAATGCTACCTAAGATACCAATGCCTTCCCCGGTCAACGCAGGCGATACAAGAGAATGGCAGGGACTTCAACCAGAGGGGTTAAGCCGTTAC